>NWSH02000050.1:10427173-10441933 GCA_002382865.2 Heliothis virescens | reverse complement strand
GTCTGTCTGTCAGTCTGTCTGTGGCATCATAACTCCCGAACGGATGCAGTGATTTCAATTTAGTTTTTTTTGTATTAAAGGTTACTTACGGGCGAGTGTTCTTAGACATGTTTGATCAAAATCGGTTAAGCCGTTGAAAAGTTGTGGGGGTAAAAGTGGGGAGATGAATCGAATGTCGGCAAATATCGAGTATATTGATATCGAGTATATTATTGATGGGGTCTCAAATAGCTTTGTATATTAAAATACCAACTTGTACCGACCGACCTACCTACCTATAAAAAGAATGAAATAAAAATTAAATTAAAAATTTAAAAAACCCCCGACACAAAAACTTAATTTCCCTTTAAAAAGTAAGAAATAATAAAAAATACGTCGCGTTGGGGGACCGCTCCTAAAAAGGTAGGCATGTGATACTTATGAAAAAAATCGTAGATAAGTAAGAAATAATTAGGAGCGGTCCCCCAACGCGACGTATTTTTTATTATTTCTTACTTTTTAAAGGGAAATTAAGTTTTTGTGTCGGGGGTTTTTATAACTTTAGCAAGTTGTCCATCAGAAAATTAGATGTCAACACGTAGCTGAACAAATAATAAGTAAGCGCTTAGACGCACATAAAAAAATAGTAATCAAAGAATATATCAAATACATTATTTATTCAGCATGGATATTGCTGTAGAAAATATTGTTACTACCAATAAGAATACTTGATTGTGGCACATTGTGTTTACTAGTCTAGAATGTCAATAAGTGTTTGATTTCTAGTTTAATAGTGTTTTGGTGTGATAATTTGTATACATTTATAGTTTCTCACTAATTAACTTGGCTATGATTTTCTTGACTTATAAAGTTCTTCTTGAATAAAGTATGTTTGTGATGTCTATATTTGTTTGTAATTCCATTACTTGCATTTGATATTCTTTTCTTAAAAGTAGAGAAATGTTGCGAAATTAGAACCAAATATGGGTAATGCTTTATTTACATAAAATAAAACAAAATTATTTCCAAATTATTCTGATGATACAATTGAACAGATTACAGCTTTTTGAAAAGAAACTCCCGACGTGGTTAACTGTGGGTAGACGTTTTACGCTAGTTTCTGAGGTTTTAGGCAAGAAGGAAAATATGGTTTTAATATCATAACTTCAAATAACAAGCCAGTAGTATAAATAAAACTTTTAACAATATTATTAGTTTCACCGCGTAACAACTTCTAAATTAAGTGCCAACTTTTCACATACATTGTACCAGGAAAACATAAAGTGTAAGTAAGTATTTTTTACGACAGTTTAGTTCGTACTACATGGTCGAGAGATAACGACGGAACTCGCGACGCGTGAGGGTAAAGTTTTTAACGAGCCCTCTCCGATAACAAGTTGGAATAAACTGCCAACACGCCAAAATGTTGCGTTAGTTAGCACCTTTTTCATGTTCCCGAATATGTTTGACATGGGGACCTTTTGGAAGAAGCTGACGATTTCAAGTTTTGATGGTAACTTTGCTGTATCATTGTGTATTTCTTGTCTTGGGAAACGCTTGACTATTATGATGATATGTGACTCTGTCCAGGATTGAATAATGATAGAGAGATCAGATGCTCTTACCAGTATAAAAATAGAGTTCTAGATAGCTATGTGACAGACAGTGCCATAGAAATGTTCTTAATTTTGTCAACTCTTCTATGGCATGATCTATCAGATATCTCTAGAACTTTATCACGGTCACTACATACGTTGCATGACTGACACAGAGTTTAGCAAAACAATATCTGATTAATCTAATTCAGAAGCATAAGTCATCTGCCTAGCCTTTTCCCAACTACGTTGGGGTCAGCTTCCAGTCTAACCGGATGCAGCTGAGAACCAGTGTTTTACATGGAGCGACTGCCTGTCTGACCTCCACAACCCAGTTACCCGGGCAACCTGGCACCACGCCACAGACAGACTGACAGACAGAAAGACACGTCAAACTTATAACACCCTTCTTTTTTCGTCGGGGGTTAAAAAGAAAATATGGCATTCGTACTACGGACTACACAACTTACCCGATAATAGTCGTATGGTAAGGGCAGACAGCGCGCGGCGGCCTGCAGCGCGGCCGGGGGCAGCGCCACGGCAGCGCGGAGTATGCGCCACACTGATTCTGCGCCACGCCATCTAATATACACGAGTNACCCATCCACGGACCGACCGCGCCAAGCGTTGCTTAACCTTATGATCGATCGATCCGCGCGGCTTTGACTTAGCCACGAGCTCTTCAATTCAGAAGCATAAGTATTACACTAAAACCTCTACTATTATGTATGTTCAAGTATCAAGAAAGCTGGTGAAGAGCGCAAGGATCTCGTACGGTGTCCTCACGAATGTTTGATGCGCCTCACTGCATGCAATCCTGAGATCTGAGACAGAGGACATTAATGCTGTCTGTGTAAATGTATGTAGATTCCTTGGATATAAGCTCCTTAGCAAATGCTTCTTGTTTACAAAAGGGATTTGAAGATACCTAGAGAAAATTAGTTTTTGTTTAAGTGTTAAACAGTGATAAAATTATGTAACGAGTGGCGGATCGCCATTTTGTAAGTTTAAAACTTGATTGGTTTAAAGTTTCAGTAAGGTAAACATCCAAAAATATTTAGCAATATTTAAAAATATTTAGCAGATTGGTCATAACTAAAAAGGTCTGACTATCACACTTGAAAGACTATTGTTCAAATATAACAATGAAAACACGTTTTTATAACTCAGTATTTTAAAAATAAAGCATTACCTTTCCTAAACATTTCAATATGTCGATTTTCAAGTTTGACTTGGCAGTTTGCTTACCACCAGATAAACATTGGAAACAATACATACTAGTTCTGTAGCAAAGCCTCAACATTTTCAGCTGTAATTTTAGCTGAAATGTTTTAATACTGACTTTTTGTTTGAGTAAATTGCCAATATTTGTACTGTAAAGTTTTTCATTTATAGTCTGTATACTTTTTTCCATTTCAGTGGTTACGATAAACGATACAAATAAACAGTTATTGTTTCGGACCTTTTGCTATTAATATTTTTGAATGTTATTCATGAATACCTACAAATACTTATATTTTTGGCAAAGTTAATTTTAAAATGGATATTTAATGATACCCTGATTTGTTTCCTTTTCAAACACATTTGATATTCTTTTCCTTTTATCAGAGATACATTTCTTGCATTTTTCAGAAGTCATGAAGTATAGAGAACGCTGAGTTTTCTTATTACCATATAGAAATATGGAAAGATGGATTTAGTGGAATATTACTCCAGGGAAATTTAAAACTTGAATCCGATTTATACTAAGTTTGAATAATAATCCACTTCTACAATCTTATAATCTTTATCCGAAAGGATTATAGTACATGTGTTTATAATTTCTTAGGGTTATCGAGTTGCCTGAACTGAACCATTTTGGACTAAAACTGATGCAAAGTACCAATAAATCTGTGCCGAACATGGTACTTATATATTAAGGTATGATATACACTTTAGGAACTTTCTGCGAAATAAATTTGACTTTGAATTTGCCGTATTAATAGATCTATTATAAAAGCATCACAATCCCGCTAACACTGAAATCTATTTCAATGCATACCAATAGTTTTCGAGTTTGCCGCAGCCAAATAAAAAAAACTCTTCAACTTTATAATATTAGTGTAGATTTACACAGACTTTTTCACACTGAAAATATTCCTTGTGAGACGCAGCATACATAATAATCTTTTAGCGCTTCTCTGTCACATCCAGTATTTCCAGATTTCCTTATTCAGCTGAAACCTAAAGTAGCGTCTACACCGCAATTCCCACACGTAGCCCGCAAGTAAACATCGTTTGCGGTGCTGACCGTAAGACTTAAATAACAGCTTTGTTCTGCTATCGGTACGCTGCACGTTGCTGGAGCGTTTAGTTTGTGCTTTTAGGAATTAAGTATGTATATCATTATGTAGCGTTATGATGTCATATACTGAAGGCTTTATTCAGTTTTTGGTATGTAGAATCGTACCTACGTAATTGTCGCACAAGCTCGAAAACTCTATGTTCCTATGACCTATCTATAATACATATACACATCGATTACGGAAATCACCATGAGTTATTTTTATTTCAAGATTTATGACTCAAATTAGATTTAAAAAGCAATGGAATAGATCATGTTAAAGGAAAATGAGACGTGCAAAGAAAATCATTCAAAGAATCTCTTCGAGTACACCTTCGAGAAAATACGATAGATTATGAACCAAAAAGGAGACACTATCCCATTGCGTCTATTTCAGTACATATTACATTGAAAGTCAAAATCATTTATTGAAAATAGGCTAATTAAATTCGCACTTTTTCACGTCAATTACATTGGACAGTACCCCAAAAATACCCTTTCACGGCTTCTTAGTATTATAGCGGAAAAAAAACATACACGTCAATTAGCAAACTTCCAACTAAGAATATCACATTTCTCCCTAATCATAACGACATTATCCTCAATCTTGGCTTCTAAGCGACACTTGGTACCATGCAATGATCACATTATCATTTACCGAGTCCGACTAATAACATCAGAAAGTTAGAACAACAAGTATAACTTCTGTTACGTTGTTACGGAGTTCCAAGGTCAATGGCGAAAAATAAGCCTGCATTATTTATCGTCGCTCAGTTTTTGGGGAACAAAAAGTATTATAAGTTCTAGAATTCATTATGTAAACTGACGAGTTAAAAATGTTACTTTGAAACTTTGAAGTAAAATTTTCAATATTACGAGTATCTTTAGCATTTTGGTAACTAAATATTACTTTACTCTTTCAGTTTCAAGACGGAATATATCTGAAGAGAGAGAAAAGAATTAATAGATACTGGCAATTACAAGAGAATTACACGTTACCTTGTTGTGAAATTTACTAAAAGTGTGCAAGTTGCGGGGAAAAAATATTGTTTTGTTTTATTAATATTTAAAGAATGAATACACAACTTTGATAGTTTATTAAATAAAAGGATAAGTTTAAGCGGCTACATTTTCAAAAAACTAGATTTATAGTTACGCGTTGGTGAACTGCAGGGAAATGCCGAACTTTACGAGAGCTTATAATATTACGTGGATACGCCGAAGTTTGGTTTCAGTCGCTAAATAATGGTTTTAAAGGAGATCATTCAGGCTCCACACATTTTTGGGCCTTTTTTCAAATTACCACAAACAGTAACATAGTCATAAAAGAAGTTATAATTAACTACACAATGAAAAATCATCAAATAAGTGTGAAAATAACGAATTTTCTGACTTCTATAACTTGGCTCACATCGATCCTACAGCTTTGGTGCCGTAGTGACTATTGCTCCAAATAGCTTTTTCTAAACGTACGTACCAATTTTTTTTGTTGGCCGGCACTTTGATATAAAAAGGCCCAAAAAAAATTATGTCCTTTAATAAAGTTATTTTAATGATCCTTTTCTATTATAACACGTGGTAAGTAAACAGACGAGTATGAAGAAATTAAAAGCACAAACAAAACGCATTAAGTGGTTCATTCGTAAAACTATTAGCAGACGAAGAAATAACCACTCGATACTAATTGAATAAACTCTCTTCGTCTTAAAATCGCCAATATTGGACGATAAACTCAAAGAAACACGGTTGAACTATAACAAAAGGAGTGCTTTTAGCCAGTAATGGACATACAGCTATTTCGTGAGAGCTGCCACTCCAAAACCATGATGCAATACAAGTGGAGTGCTGGCTTATCAATGTGGCTAAAGAGAACACGCACATTTTGGACAGAAGAATATCAAGCCGTAGTAAAGGTATAAGGTGAAAAAATTAAGGCAATCATTCTGTAAAATAAATACTAAGTAATATTATAAAGCAGGATTCGTTTGTTGGTAAATGGCGTAAATCTCAGAAACCACTAGTCAAAATTTAAATTATATTTGTCTTAGGACGGCTTTTAGGATTCTTTGTAGCCGCAGGTGTAGTTGATTAATCATAAAAAAATAATTCGAAATAGTTGACACAAATCCTGCTTCATAAGCTAAAATATCAAAGAACGTTTTTAAGACCATAATAATACTCTTAAGTATTCCATGACTTCTTTACTCTGTGCTAAAAACTAGAACATTTCTCACACAGCATGAAGTACAAACGGATTATGTCTTACTGTCTTCAAAGAAAGTTCCAGAAAGACGTGAAGGAGTAAATGGCTCCTTTATTTTTCCGCGGTTGCTCTAAAATGGGGCAGTTAATTGCGAGAAATGGAACACGTAGATGAAGATTTAACAGTGTTAGGTATGTAATTCTGCTGCGAGTCTATTTCGAGTGTAGAAAGCTGGCAGTATATTTTGTACTGGGGTAATTTTAGAGATGTTTCCTCGTAATTTAATACGGAAGCTTCAGGCTTATTAGTACCAAAAATTGACTAGCAAGGGCAGATACAAAAACAAGGTTCCTGATCATATTATAAGTCTTATTTCAGTATACAACCTTTTTCTATTATAACCGACTTCCAGAATAGGACGAAGTTTTCGATTGACCTGTTATTTATAACGTTTTATTCGTACGAATTTGATGTGGGCATTGAAAAAAGTTGTTGTTCTTCGATTTTTCTTTTTATACTAAGAATTGTTTGACACTTATTTGAAAACGGAAGATATAATAAAATACTTGATAGGTGCTTAATGGAAAAATCTTTAAAAGTTGAATACCGATATTATCGTACTCGCAGTACAGGCGACTCTGATAAGTATTCAGGAGGCGTAATACTTTAGTTAGGCTGTTAGTGTCCAAATTGCCTGTTTATGGACCCCAAGCTTTCAATGTTATTGAAAAACTTCGCAGTTTACCTTCTGGGAACTTTTACTGTCCGCGTGATTCTAATACTTATGCCAACTGTTTAATAGAAAAATATTACCTATATTTTAGGATTCCATAGCGTGAACAACAATTTAATTAATGATTTCTGTAGCATTTCTCTTATAAGAAGACTTTTTCCAAAATAGGTACGTATGTACAGATGACAGCACGTCAGGTCAACCCACCCATATCTGTCAAATTGAACCAATTGAATCTTAACCTTTCACTATTGTGATAAGATTGCAAATCTATTGAAGAAATATGACAGACTAGCTTCTGCCAGCGGCTTCGCCCGCTTCCCGAGAGAACTATTTCCCGTACCCGAATAAAAAGTAGCCTATGTTGTTCCTCAGAGTCTATTCTATCTCTGTACCAAANCAATTTTTTTTGTTGGCCGGCACTTTGATATAAAAAGGCCCAAAAAAAATTATGTCCTTTAATAAAGTTATTTTAATGATCCTTTTCTATTATAACACGTGGTAAGTAAACAGACGAGTATGAAGAAATTAAAAGCACAAACAAAACGCATTAAGTGGTTCATTCGTAAAACTATTAGCAGACGAAGAAATAACCACTCGATACTAATTGAATAAACTCTCTTCGTCTTAAAATCGCCAATATTGGACGATAAACTCAAAGAAACACGGTTGAACTATAACAAAAGGAGTGCTTTTAGCCAGTAATGGACATACAGCTATTTCGTGAGAGCTGCCACTCCAAAACCATGATGCAATACAAGTGGAGTGCTGGCTTATCAATGTGGCTAAAGAGAACACGCACATTTTGGACAGAAGAATATCAAGCCGTAGTAAAGGTATAAGGTGAAAAAATTAAGGCAATCATTCTGTAAAATAAATACTAAGTAATATTATAAAGCAGGATTCGTTTGTTGGTAAATGGCGTAAATCTCAGAAACCACTAGTCAAAATTTAAATTATATTTGTCTTAGGACGGCTTTTAGGATTCTTTGTAGCCGCAGGTGTAGTTGATTAATCATAAAAAAATAATTCGAAATAGTTGACACAAATCCTGCTTCATAAGCTAAAATATCAAAGAACGTTTTTAAGACCATAATAATACTCTTAAGTATTCCATGACTTCTTTACTCTGTGCTAAAAACTAGAACATTTCTCACACAGCATGAAGTACAAACGGATTATGTCTTACTGTCTTCAAAGAAAGTTCCAGAAAGACGTGAAGGAGTAAATGGCTCCTTTATTTTTCCGCGGTTGCTCTAAAATGGGGCAGTTAATTGCGAGAAATGGAACACGTAGATGAAGATTTAACAGTGTTAGGTATGTAATTCTGCTGCGAGTCTATTTCGAGTGTAGAAAGCTGGCAGTATATTTTGTACTGGGGTAATTTTAGAGATGTTTCCTCGTAATTTAATACGGAAGCTTCAGGCTTATTAGTACCAAAAATTGACTAGCAAGGGCAGATACAAAAACAAGGTTCCTGATCATATTATAAGTCTTATTTCAGTATACAACCTTTTTCTATTATAACCGACTTCCAGAATAGGACGAAGTTTTCGATTGACCTGTTATTTATAACGTTTTATTCGTACGAATTTGATGTGGGCATTGAAAAAAGTTGTTGTTCTTCGATTTTTCTTTTTATACTAAGAATTGTTTGACACTTATTTGAAAACGGAAGATATAATAAAATACTTGATAGGTGCTTAATGGAAAAATCTTTAAAAGTTGAATACCGATATTATCGTACTCGCAGTACAGGCGACTCTGATAAGTATTCAGGAGGCGTAATACTTTAGTTAGGCTGTTAGTGTCCAAATTGCCTGTTTATGGACCCCAAGCTTTCAATGTTATTGAAAAACTTCGCAGTTTACCTTCTGGGAACTTTTACTGTCCGCGTGATTCTAATACTTATGCCAACTGTTTAATAGAAAAATATTACCTATATTTTAGGATTCCATAGCGTGAACAACAATTTAATTAATGATTTCTGTAGCATTTCTCTTATAAGAAGACTTTTTCCAAAATAGGTACGTATGTACAGATGACAGCACGTCAGGTCAACCCACCCATATCTGTCAAATTGAACCAATTGAATCTTAACCTTTCACTATTGTGATAAGATTGCAAATCTATTGAAGAAATATGACAGACTAGCTTCTGCCAGCGGCTTCGCCCGCTTCCCGAGAGAACTATTTCCCGTACCCGAATAAAAAGTAGCCTATGTTGTTCCTCAGAGTCTATTCTATCTCTGTACCAAATCATCAAAATCGACTCACTGGTTTAGGCGTGAAAGCGTAACAGACAGACAGATAGAGTTACTTTCGCATTTATAATATTAGTAGGGATTGAGGTAGGTTGACAAGTTGGCGTCTGTCTAGAAAATAATTCAGTTGTTGCAAGATTTTAATTGTAGGAACAAACAATCATGTAGGAACATTTCCTGAAGTACGACGATGATGTATGAATGTAGGTATATATTTGGTAACAACCAAATCAGCTCTTAATTAGCCACGTGCCACTTGCTCCATATTTGACACGTATCTCCCAAACCCGTGCATGTGACTACAATGTCTCATTTTATTTTAACCCTCACGTCCTCACGGTGTTAAACACGTTCTTCAACGCATTAGGCTCTCGGGTATAACATTCTTTATTAGCGTTAATGTATGTAACACTCTAAAACTTGCCTGTTTGTTTTATTATTGAAGTGGATAGTTAGCTGAAAAATACATTAGCAAAATCAATGGTAAGCTGTTATAGCCCAATGTGTAGTGTTAACCGAACAACCAAGAGTACAACCGATTCTCGCCTATTGCACTATTAACTTGAATTCACTCCAGGTACAAGTATAATTAGCTTAGTGGAAAGGGTTAACAAGCAAACTCGTCAGGTGCAACCAAACTGATAGTTTATCTAAATATCTTACTTAATAAAAAAAAATATGCTCAATAACATTATTTTGGCTGCTAGAACTCAATTTGGAGGTGTGCATCTGAATGGCTGTCACTCCCTATCATCCTTAGAAATTAATATAGAGAGTAGCTAAATGCTACCTAATTGCTATCAACTATCATTAGTTGTTTCCAATTGCTACCCTTGCCTATCAGTTATAATGAAATTGTATACAATACAGCATAAAAAAACCGTTTCAAATACAAAATCCTGAAAAAAACTAACGTCACTACATCAAAGAGTTAAGAAAATGTACCAAATTGTTTCGCCGTATCTCGTCAGTTGGCGTGAGATACCAGTCCAGATTTACAGCGTACTTAGCGTGGCAAATGTATGGGATTAGCATTACAAATTAGCTCGTTCCTGTTGCTGGTACATCCACAATCCTTTTTAACTGTTGATAAATTGAAACTGTGACGGTATCTTGTTTTATGTGACTGAGTTATAGGGGGCTGTTTAGGAAAGCGATAGGGAGACTTACAAGTTTTTGTCTGCCTTTGGTGCTGTGAAATACATTTCACAACAGCAAGGCATTTATTTCCGTACAAGGCATTTATTGCCTTACAAGGAAATAAATGTTAGTTGTTCAGCTTAGTAATGTTTTTCTTGCTTGATAAGTAACTAGTTGTCGCCTGCGAATTCATCCGTGTACAAAGTGAACTACTTCCTGAACATCGACAAAGGACATATATTCAGATGTATAAAGAGCTATATTACTGCCAATTAAGTTTCATTAAAATACATCTAGTAGATTCATCGCAAAAAATTAACAAACATTACCAATGATAATAAATATTTCTTTCACTAATGTAAATCGCATAAAAAAATGTGTCTTCTTGCAATTTACCTACATTCTAATGAAAATATTTTTTCTTGCAGATCCGTTAAATAGAGTACCTACTTACCCAGTCATCTCGTTCATTGGGCTGCATATGGTGCTGGCTCAAATAGAAAATGACCGTCATTACGTCGCATATCACGTGTAGCAGTATCAAGTAGGAATTTTAGATGGCGCCCACTTTCAGGGCCTGAAAGCTTTTCTCACTTAGGCTCAGATATTTAGACTTTCTCACTCGCCTAAATAGAGTAATTTAGCGTAAGCACGACGATATTTTACTGCTGAATTTTAATCTGTGAAGTGCTTTTAAATTTTTAATGTTGATTTATGGTTCTGGCCATGTTTTCGAAAAATACACCATGATGTAGTGAAGCTTAAAGCTGTTTTTCAGAAGCACCACTCTGGGAAAGAGTAGATGAAAAGTTGAAGTTGGCGATAATCGTAATTTATATTTGTCATCCTACCAATATATAAAGATGCAGATTTAGTTTTTATTAAATACACATATGTCAGAACTAGGAACCACCGATTTGAATTTTTTTTTAAACTTTTTATATATGTTCCATCTGTAAAAATACAGGAATAATTCTTGTATATTTGACGATCTTTGTTCCGTGCTTCCGTGCAATTCTTTCGAGTTGTATTTGTGATACAGTTGTCGAGCTCGCACAGATGTGCCTGAACACATTCAGCATATTTCATGAAGTATACCTATCATGTATGCCAGCTTCGCAACATACCCAATACCTCATAATATATTATTCAGATTTTCTTTACATCAGCGTTTTTTTCATAAAAACTAAACAAAACTATTTAAATATTTTTGTTTCCATAAGATTCCATGATTACTTAGTTTTAAGTTTGACCTTATACCGAAAAAGGGTATTATCTTATGTAAAATAGCAAAGTTCATTATATCCACCATCGAAGTCCCTACGACACGATTGTCAAACTTTAAAAAACTAAAGTTCGAAAGAAATCTTGTTTCGCTGTAAAAAGTCCCTATTTTTTCTCAGCAAACACAATTTTAGAACCGTATTAAAGTTTGTCTACTGTTTTGCAGCTCTCTGGATGGACTTACTGATGTCATAAAATATAATAATAACCCATATCCTGCAGAGATATATAACTTAAGAAAAGTTACATTGGTTCCTGCTTACCTGAATCGAACCCGGTCGCCCGTACCTTAAGGAAATGGTTTAACGACTATTCCGCTTTACATATTTAGATTTGGTACCCAAAACTGGTTTAATTGGTCTTTACTTAATCTTTCTAATAAAACATGGTTAGTAACATATGAGAAACCACTGGGGCTCAATATTAACAGAAGCGATCGGCTCAAACTTTGAAATAACAAGTTCATGTACGGAATATTGAATTATTAAGGCCCTCAAACACGAGCTGTTTGATTTGTAACTTCAATATGAAGATTCCACAGAATTACAGTCACGTGTAGAGTGTTCAACGAACCGATTGCGAAGGTAGCCGTCGACGAGGGTACTAACGCTGAAAAAGGCGAAAAAAGGTGTCGGAATTTTTTGGGATAGTTTTTGCGCGACTGCCTCTTGCTTTGTTTTGTCGACTGTAACAAAAAGGTGATTTTCGAACTTTCAATTTTATTTTGTTCTCAGGTTTCGTGAACCGCGAGGTATGTTTAGGACAGTAACAGACAGATGGGGAAATACGAAGCGATTTTCCACTGTGAATTGTTGAAAGCAGGAATTCTTATCGGTCATAAACACATGCATATTTAAAAAAGTTTTGTATGTTTATCTCGATCAACAATTGAACCCTTAATTTTATTTTATTGCAAAATGGAAATCATGTATCGTGCTTAAAATGCAATAATTTATTAACTGTCCTATTTAGACCCTGTTGCAATTTTTCATACAAGAGTCGCAATCGTTTCCACTGTGGAACAAATGGACATAGTACAGTTGCAGTCGTTGTTATCCACGTAAAAGTTCATTAAGTTTATCTAATGGTGTATGGACTGCAATATTGTGCATTCATAAGATAATGGCTGTTGTTGGCGGGTATTTAATTGCATCGCTGCCTGTGACTGTGTTGTAGTCGCCAGAGATGATAGTTCATTTGCCATTGTGGTTATTAGGTGTGGGAAATGGAGGTATGTTTAATATTTCCATCACACTTATTCATTTTTAACCTACTGCCCAAAGAAGGAGGAGGTTATCAATTCGGATGTTTGTATGTTTTTATCACGTTTTGGATGTTTAAATCATAATATAATGTGGTTCTTATTGATTAATGACTTGACGTTTCAAAACAGCCTTTGTAGGCCTATTTAAAATAAAATAAAAAAAATATTGAGTTTTGAATGGGTACGCAAAATTACATTATTGATATTGACAGTACTCCAAGTAACAGAAAGCTGATATTGTTAAGATTTTTGGTATATCTTACGTTGCTCAACGCAAATATTACCACATCAATTTTCTAACAAGACAGAAGAATCTATCAAGCTTTCGAAAACAACATTATCTCCAAACAACAATATATAAAAAGAAGCAGCATTACAGGCCAGCAGTTGGCGCCAAGTTCTCGAACGTTCTGAAGACAAATGGAAGCACACGCTGTCGTTAATTGCGTCTGGCAAGCACATGGCTCTAAGTGCAGCGGGAAATGCAATTTTTTATCTTACTTGCTAACTAATGAGCTGTATGCAGTGCAGACGTTACGTTAGGGAACCGCTGGTTTGGTTTACGTCTTGTTCATTCTGAGTAAGAGGTTACAACGCCTCTGAAACTGTGTATCTAACTCTTTAAGCCCAATTTCAACGACAAGATAAACATAAGTTTTTCTTAGTGCTTAGTTAGAAACTTGATTAGTAAAATTCATAGTAGTAGTAGTTTTAAGAAAACTGACGTGAACTTGGGTCTATATTTACTGTAAACAATCGGCTGATAATTGGCTGATCATGCAGTGTGACTGATATCTATAAGAAAGTTAAGTTATGAATAGATTGTTTGAAAGAAGATGTAGATAGGATTAAACATAACAGACTTAAAATTAAAAAAAAAATCTCTTACGAACTGGACTATTAATAAATGATGATATGCTGGAATACAGTAAAATTACACTTCTTAAAAAACTTGAAATAACTTCACGTATCCAAGAGCTAGAGTACGAGCACAAAACTAACATAATCTCCTGATTATCACCACAAACACAAATGAAATGCTAACTCCAGTTCGTTATGCGGCTCCACTGATGTTATCCGAGTTTCTAGAACGTTCTAATGCCTGGTCACGTATCTACTGCGCTTGGAAAAATTATGATAATGAAACAAAAGCACTTGGACAGAGTCTGTAAACTGTGTTTTGTGTACACAGTTAGATTGAAGTGGATAATGAATTAGATATTATAGAGAGTGTGTACTGTATAATGAGGTTCTTTTTTAAGGTTTGAAAGCACTTGTGTTAATTAGAATTTGTTTTTTCATGAAAAAGCTGGGCATGTGCAAGTTGGTCTCGTATACGAAGGGTACTGTTATAATATAAAACGTTTATTGTATGGGAGTCACCTAGATATATATGTATTTTATTCCAGGTTTCCTACGTGCGGCTACAATAATATATTATTTGCGAAAATTGACAACTGCCTAACTATCACTGTTCACAAACCAGGGCTTGGTGACAGACGGATGGACAGTCGACAAAAAACATGTATATCAATATGTTGATCTGTTCGTATGTCCAACGAACGGAGTGGACGACTTAAATATGAAATAAATACTGTTACACCAATCCGACTGATCGGCTCAGTTTTGAATACAATAGTGGCAATTTCCATTCAATTCGTGAAATTCGTTCATTGGAAATCACTAGATAAATACAAAGCGTCCATAGAAATACAATAAGCAATATTTTGTTGCTTTATTGCTTTGTATATGAAAATTATTCACAAAACCTGCGGTCTATGGTTACTATTTTTATGTGGACGTATAAGTAGATTAAGTACTAGTTTGCTAGTTTGCCGCAATTACAGCTTACAGGTAAAAAGTAGCCGTAACTATCTTCAGGATTTTTGAAGAGCTCGTGGCTAAGTCAAAGCCGCGCGGATCGATCGATCATAAGGTTAAGCAACGCTTGGCGCGGTCGGTCCGTGGATGGGTGA
>NWSH02000050.1:10390204-10417225 GCA_002382865.2 Heliothis virescens | reverse complement strand
CCTCAATCTCATTTTTAAAGACCTATCTATAGACACCCCACAAGTATAGGTTAGATGAAAAATTTCCCCCCCCTGTAATTTCTAAACTACCAAAGTGAAAAATCTGAAAAAAATATATGTTATAGATCTCAATAAAAACTACTAACCAAAATTGGTTTGAACAAGATACAGTTAGTGGTTTTTGAGATATAGCTCTTTTTCAGTAACCGCAAATTATAACTTTGTTATTCATATATTTGTGTTTTGGCTAATTGTAGGTAATAAGTACGTTTATTTTTCATAGATATTGGAACGGAACCCTTCGTGTGCGATTCCGACTCGCACTTGGCCGGTTTTTTTAGTTCACTTCAACAATAATTAATAGGCCTGATGATAGATAGGAAAGCTTAATCTAGCAAAATTTTTCATTTTCTGCTGAGTCGTATTTCTTACTCTGCAGTGTGTACCTTAGAGGGCACGGTGCGTCGTCACTAATTCGAGAGCGGTGTGCCCCGGCACGCGAGCAACGCACACACAATATTAAACATAGTTCGCCTTACGCCGCGGAATATTAATCTGTTCATATCCGCAGCGGGGGCGAAATACCTTTTGTCGTCTTAAGCTTTAATTTTATCGTTTGAGATGATGAAGACATTTATTATAAGGATGGATTTGTGAAGAATTTCTGATACTTTTATGCTTATGAGAAATTGTGTGGACACAAAAGTACTCGAAAAAGAAATAATCTTAGATCTTGCATTTTTATATACAACTAGCTTCTGCCCGCGACTTCGTACGCGGATCCTGTTTTTTTTTTATACATAAAAACCTTCCCTCGATCTGTACAAACATTTTAAGACCAAAATAAGCCCGATCGGTCCAGCCGTTCTTGAGTTATGCGCTTACCAACACATTTAGCGATTCATTTTTATATTATAGATAGTTGACTAATAACCAAAAGATTAGTGTGAAACATACGAACATATATAAGATAGTATTTTTATTCTCAATACTATAATACGTGTATCGGAGATAAATATTAGTGGTTATTTGGCTGTAGTTATTTAGAACTTAGTGTTAATTTTACCATGAAACTCTTAAATCTTTTCAGTCCACAAAAACTACCATCAAAACGACACCAGCATTGCCATCCCATTGTAATAAATAATTAATCCAAGCAATCTAACAACATTAGGTCTACGGCAACTACTTAATCAACTCGGATTGGGCAGTCGCAGTGTGTACAGGCTTATGTAATTATCTCGGCTCAGAGTCCACTGGGTCTAGAACATTCTATTCATACATGTAGTGGTAGTGTAACAGATCTAGGCTACAATATACTAATTTATTTTCTAAGGCCTGTTTTGACGACTTTTTTATGATGTCATGACGAGCGCTTATTTGAAAAAGTCGTTAGGATTAGTTACGGAGCTTGATTTCGAAATAAGATTTGTTTAGTTTTTTTTTGTGAAAAGTCGTCTTTTTCGTTTTTTGGATTTGTTGTTGTATTCAATGCAATAACGTTAGTCTGAAATAGTGAACCTTTCAAAAGAGCGATCCTGATATAAATAGCGATTTTAAGTTATAAGTATAATTTTACCTAAGTAAAGAAATGTGTTTATTAAACCTATAAAGAAATAAACGACTGCTGATCACGAGGTCTCGGGTTCGATTCCCGGGACGGGCCGAAATCACTTTGTGGGTTTTCGAAACTTTCACAAAGTAGCCCGGAGTTGGAAGTTGGTGATTGATACACCCGTGCATCGGAGAGCACGTTAATGTCGGTCCTGCGCCTGATCTCTCTCCGGTCGTGTCGGATTGCCGTCCCATCGGGTTATGAGAGTGAGGGAATAGGGAGTGCACCTGTGTCTGCGCAAATGCTTGTGCACTATAATATGTCCTGCGCAGCTGGCTGATCTCCTTATATGAGAACAGCCGCCGTGGCCGGCAATCGGCTAGGATGCCATCAAAGAAATATAACATATAGGGTTATTTTTTAATATTTATTATTATTTTACTTTGTTTATTCTGGCTGAATGAAAAATGTCCCCAAATACATAAACCCATTACGAGTATATTATCCTAGGTACACAGCTTTTATCTGAAATATAAAACCTATTTTCCAAACTACTACTCTAACATGTTATATCGTTATCTGACTAAAAGGACCGAAAAAGGTATCATATTAGGCCTGATATCTTGTAAGTAAAAGAATATTTTGATCCGCTACCCTTTTTCAATAATTGAATCAGTTGGCCTAAGCCAATCCTTTAGATCTTGGTACAGACTCCTGCTCATCAACCTACCACAATCTGTCACATTTCTTCAATAGATTTTCAACCTTATCACAATAGTGCAAAGTTAACATTCGATTGGTAAAGTTTGACAGCTTTGGGTGGGACGATGTGCTAGCGTTTGTACAGTCGACAGCAAGTCAGTGTACCCAAAATCTGTCATATCTGTCAAATTTTACCAATCGAACATTAACCTTCCACCTTTGTAATAATGTTGAAAATCGATCGCAGAAATCTGACCGATTTGTGTACACTGACTTGGTGTCGACTGTACATAAATAATGCACAGATAACAGTAAGTCAACGTATATGAATCTGTAAAATTTTACCAATCGAATATTAACCTTCCGGTACTGTGATAAGGTTGAAAATCTATTGCAGAAATTTGACAGATTGTGGTAACTTGATGTGCTGTTGTCTGTACATGTTAGGATTTGCTGAAAACATAGATGTTCACTTTTTACAGCAAAGTTAATTTAAAGAACAAATTTTTCTGTTAGTTACAAAGGTATCAAAGATTTCACGACTGAAAATGTAGTTTTAATACCTTTAAGCTTGAGCTGGATAGAGTAACTTTTGAACTAACAGTTTTATCCATTTAACACTCGATGAAAAGTTTAAAGTCATCTCAAGTAATCTCTGTCTTTTTCATTTTTATAGTGACGAAGTGTGAGACGATAAAGTTCATTTTTTTAGTACTTGACGCTTATGAAGTATATACGATTTAGGAGTGAGTCTTCTTAAACCGTTTTACAAGTTAACATTTTTATATCAGAATTTTGAAGTAGCTTTCATAATTTGTATTATTTTCTGTGGTAACATCAGTCATTTGCCTGGCGACGTTGTATTAACATAACTCGATACAGTTTCTAAGTATAATGGCATAAAAGTAACAAGTAACCAAAGTGTCTGCAAAGAAATTTGAATCTTGCTGTACAGGAGTCGAGGTTGAAAATGACGTGTAGCACAGTTGTTATACTGTAATCGTAGTGAGCCTTATTTCATTCAGGTTGTTCTTGGACTTCTCATAAATCGTCACACTAGCTAATTACAACCAGTGTGAGCTTATTTAATTAGCCTTTCAGCCCATAAATATGGCTCGGTTAACTGTAATTCTGTCTTTTAGGTGTTCTAGCATATTTATTATGTACAATATGAGATGTGATAGGATACTAGTGTTTATTAATTATCGTGTGAGTGCGAAAACTAAGACGTGATGAGAATTTTAAGCAAGGGTTTTCTAATAATTTTGAACAGGATTTAGAACGAATGTAGATACCAGTTATTATTACTATCCTATTAGCTATCCCAAAGCAACAGTGTTGTTTTTTCTCGACAGTCTTTGAACCCAATGTAAGCGTCGGACAGTGATCAAATTAGTGATGTCAAGTATTTTTAAAAGTACAAGTAGTTCTTCAGTCATAAACTATCCAGCTGTCGAACTTTCTTTTGTTTTATATCCGTATTCGAAAGCTGAATGCATGTACTAAAAAATAAAAAAAATACACGTTTCTAAGAAAAGATGTTAAATACCCTACCATAGATCAAAATGCACCCTCGATGCGGCCACAGCAATTATAACTTTAGTTTCCAATTTTTATTTTCAAAAAAGGTAGCGAATTTTTTTGTTTCTTTTGCTACAAACTTCCAAAGCCTACTTTATTTCAGAAATCAGCAAAATGCATATAAATAAAAATAATTCGACGGCTATAGACTATAAAACCTGTGATAAAACTGTCCATTAATCATGACAATAAAATCAAAATATGACGTCACAACATTATAACAAAGCCATAACGTTGTTGTGAGTGTAAACAGAATTAATTGTTTGTACAGACAACAGCAGGTCAACGTATACGAATCTGTCAAATTTTACCAATCAAATATAAACCTACCGCCCCATTGCGATAAGGTTGAAAATCTATTGCAGAAATTTGACAGATTGTGGTAACTTGATGTGCTGCCGTCTGTACAACAGATGTGCTCCTAATTTATTGCGTGTTCCGGACAAGATTACTGCTCCACTAATTACTTAGAATGTGGCAATGTATATGTAACATTTAAATTGTGCCGTCTCTCTTATGTGATGTGATCTTTATATCATAGTGCTAGTTTTCTCATATAGGCAACCAGCTGTTTTTCCGCGGTTTCACTCGCGTCCCGTGGGAACTACTGCCCACACCCGGATGTATTATAGCCTTTGTTACTCAGAGATAGTTTATCTTCTCAACCGTGAAAGAATTTTCAAATCGGTCTTGTAGTTTCGGAGCCTTTAGGGTACAAGCAAACAAGTTTTTTTTCCTCTTTATTATGTTAGTATAGGTAAATATGTAGGCATAGCGCAGCTGCTGTGCACGGGTCTTTCGTTTTTATTTTGTTGGAATTTATCAATTAACTCTTTTGCTGTGGTTGCAGCACGACAGTGTTAGGCTCTTAGGTACTGTCTAAAGCCCACCGTGTTCCTTCAAGAGTTCTCTGTGTACCAGGGCCGCGGTAACTCGCGCTAACACTCCCGCAGTCTCGGCAGGTGTGCACGGGGTCTTAGGTTTGATTCATAGATTGGAAAAAATAGATGAACCACTTGATATTTATTGCTCTTTTCTTTTCTTTTCAATTGCCCGTTTCTTACCTTCTAACTCCTACCAATATTTAGATTCACTACAAAAGGAAATTCCTTCGCACAACATTAGAATACGTTATTTAATTTTAACTAACGTTTGTTACTGTCATATAAATATTTGCATTTACACTAGTTTTAACTCTAAATTAAGCTCATATTTTGTTTTTATGTATATTTGAAAACATCGTATCATTAAACAAATGACCCGCGAGCGGCTACAGCGCTGCAAACTACAAATCAGATAAAGATGAATGATCGCCCTCGCTTTACTAAATGGGAAGTTTTCTCATTAAATTATATGCTAGTATGAGATTAAATTTATTTCAGAGGCTTTTGTGGTACAGTTACGCCTTTTTTTGTTGTGGGCGCGAGATATTGTGGGTGAATATTTTTTAATGAAATCCTTCTTCGTTATTATGCCCGTGTTTAATATCGCATCCTGCGGTAATAGACAATTTATGACTTGTTTTAAATTTATAAAAACACCAAGTATTACTATTTATAAATTCCTGCTTTAGAAATTACTGTTACATTAAACTCAATAAAAATACCCAAGTTTACTGCAAAATACTTATGCTAAGTAAATATGCGAAAAATAAAAAAAAAAACAAAGTAACGTTATCATAATAAAATTTGGAAGGGCCATTACTTTTGATAGGCCGTAACCCCTTTATTTGATTTCCCAAGTTTATACAGCCTTACGTCTTTGGAGTGTTTTGCTATAAAATCCCACATTTTCAGTTATGTATGGCGACATTTTGTGGCTTTGATAAAGGTACTAACCTTATCTTATATCTTCCCATTATTCCTCTGACGTTTAGTTACGCACAGAAAAAATCCGGTTAAAATGTCGAATAGATATAGAAAAATGTTTGTACACAAGTATCAAGAAATAAATGCGACTTTCTGAATATCTGTGGCATACTTAGTTAAATTCTTGGAACATTGCCTTTTATACTGGCCACACAACACTAAGCTACTTTAATGGTAATATCCATTCTCCATGTTAATGGTAAATACCTTAACGGTTATGACTTTTATGTAGGTAAACGTAAATCGTATCGCATATTTCAAAGTCATATTCAGAATAGCAACTGACATAAAACATTTCACGCCACAAACCGACAGTTTTGCCACAACGCGCACGGATTTCTGTCATACAAATAAAATGTACGCCTACAACAAAAAAGGCTTACTTATAAATCTTTTCAAACACGCTAAGAAGAATTTATAATGAAATATTCAAGGCTTGATAACAGTACAATTCCGTTGCTAACATTATTTCATGATTACGAGAAAATATGGCTTCATAAGATTTGTTATGACTGGATTCGTAATTTGAAATAATGTATATTTTTTTTAGTGTGCCCAAAAGTTTCGTATTTCAAAAAATTAACTAGCCGTTGGGGTCTTTCTGAAATGAGGTTGTTGTAATTCGTTTCCAGCGAGCCAGTGTGACAACAAAGTTGTCGAAACATAATATTTTGTTTTCATCGACAAAGCTGTAAGGTGCGCGAATCCGAAAATGGCAGAACCAATATTTAGCTGTCAGCTAACGTAAACAAGAACAGACGTAACGGGCGTTCAATGACATGACATTTTTTGTGGGAATAGTTACAGTTTATTGAATTTCAAAGGATTGCCACGGCAGCACAATTCGCGTCACGAATGTACAAAGAGACGCCTCGGGCTTACGTTTTGATTGTGTGACAAAAATACCTTTATGATACATAGGCGAGGCGTAACTAAAATGGAATATATTTGGATTATTATATTTTGCTTCACTTTTGAATCACAAACTTGCGTTTTTGTGCATTTATTACTCTACATACTCCACTTTGCACTTACATAACATCGTTAATGACTTTCTTTTAACTTAGAACGTACTGTAAATTTATTGTCGAGGTATGTCAACGGATAGATCAGCTATAACATAAGAAAATGCTGCCCAAAACGCAGCACAGTCTACAACGTCATTCTTAGTCTGAACATTCATTGTATCGCCTTCACTGTGGTGGTACCAAAAGTACCTTTCATTTTCATTTAGTAGTGACGCTCCAGGTACCCCTTGACGTACAAATATCACAATATCAGACCCAGGGTATCCACTACTTGACAATTTATTTATCGGTGCAAATTGTTTCAGAACTTCCTTCACGATACAACGGGCTTTTTTAGATCCTGCCACATCTAAACCTAACGGCTTGAATGTTCCTTCATCAGATTCCATTATAAAGTTTATATTATCAAGCTCATTCATATGTTTCTTCAAATAAGCTTGAGCTCCAACTAAGCCTGGTTCTTCAGCAGTCCATAAAATAGCGCGAATAGTTCTTTTAGGTTTTAGCTTTAAGAGGTTTAGTAATACTGGAGTGAACCAGCTTATTATCATGCCTCCGCCGTCATCCATCGCCCCTTGTCCCACGTCCCAGCTGTCTATATGACCAGATACGATTACTAATTTCTCAGGATGCACACTACCTTTAAGGTCGACTAAAGTATTCCTAGATTTCTTAGTATCAGATGTACTTAACATTTTTATATGAAGAACTATTTTTTCTCCTGCGTTTTGAAGCCTTCTCATCAAATCTGCATCTTCTAATGTAATAGCAGCTGTGGGTATTTTTGGCACATTCTTTTCATAATACTGAGCTCCTGTGTGTGGTGAATAAATGGAGAAAGGTGTTATGCTCCTTACTAGAGTCGCTATGGCTCCTTTCTTAGCTGCTTTTGAAGCACCTTGACTTCTATATACGACAGTATCACCATAAGTCACATAATGTGCATCAAATACAACAATTTTTCCTTCAATTAATTTTTTATCAGTTTTCTCAAGTTCATCGAAACTGTTAATAACTATAGCTTCAGCAGTGATACCTTCTGGTGGAGTACTGACACTGGAACCAAATCCTAGTATAGCAATATTTTTGACGTGCGGTTGTAGCATTGAAGCGGACTCGTGCACCCTCACCCAATGTGGCACCTGAAAGATATAGTACATTTTATTAGAAAAAGTCTAAAAGACTGGAAATGTAAGGAAGCAATAACCTGGATACGTAAAGAAAGTCATGATCAAATGCCAGACAGGACATTATTATAGGAACTGTTTTCTAGGGGCACGTATAGCAATTTCCGTGGACGTGTTCAATTTTGCAAATCTTAATACTATTTTGTGTTCAATACTGCGTATAAGATTATCTGTCCATATGCATGCTACAAAACATGTCAGTTAACGTTTCAGTTTATAGTTAAAATAAAATGTTAGCTTTATTTCTGTAAATGCTTGCTACATAATTAACCTTATGTTTAGAACCATAAGACCTGTTTTAAATCACAAGTAATTTACTATGACAAAGTTTGATATATTATCTTATATATAAAAAAATGAATTGATGTTCGTTAGTTTCACTAAAACTGGAGAATGGCTAGACCAATCGGGCTAATTTTGGTTTTAAAATGTTTGTAGACGTGGGAAGGTTTAAACGATACGAGGTGGTACGAAGTTTACCAGGTCAACTAGTCTATAATTCTATATATATAAAAATGAAAAGCTTTTCATCAGTCTCACTAAAACTGAAGAATGGCTGGACCGATCGGGCTTATTTTGGTTTTAAAATGTTTGTACAGATCGAGGGAAGGTTTAAACGATGGGAAAATATATGATTGTAAAAAAAATATAGGTAAGTGATACGAAGTTTACCTGGTCAGCAAGTTTATTATAAAATCATTATTTACCTCCAACTCCTCAGTAGTGACATCGTTCAGACCATGTTGTTTAGTTAAATTTATCATGTGATCTATTGACCTTTCTAAAACTTCTGTACCTGATGGTCGAGCTCCAAAAGTGTCAATAAAACGAGTGTATCTGAAAGTAACAATAAGACTTTGAAAATGGCAATTTATTTCAAGAATGTGAAAAGTCAACTTTATCTTCAACTGCACATAAGTTTTATTCATAAATCATAATAATTGTTTCAAACTACTTAAAACCACATTTGATCATAAATTGCTCGAGAAATGTTTAAGAGACATAAGCTAATTCATTCTTCTTTAACGACGAAAGTTATTTGAGTATTTGTTTGATTTACATAGTTTTAATATCACTTAAAACACTATTTAAACTCATTTTTCGATTTATCCTTTTANACACAGCAGCAGGTCAACGTATACGAATCTGTCAAATTTTACCAATCAAATATAAACCTACCGCCCCATTGCGATAAGGTTGAAAATCTATTGCAGAAATTTGACAGATTGTGGTAACTTGATGTGCTGCCGTCTGTACAACAGATGTGCTCCTAATTTATTGCGTGTTCCGGACAAGATTACTGCTCCACTAATTACTTAGAATGTGGCAATGTATATGTAACATTTAAATTGTGCCGTCTCTCTTATGTGATGTGATCTTTATATCATAGTGCTAGTTTTCTCATATAGGCAACCAGCTGTTTTTCCGCGGTTTCACTCGCGTCCCGTGGGAACTACTGCCCACACCCGGATGTATTATAGCCTTTGTTACTCAGAGATAGTTTATCTTCTCAACCGTGAAAGAATTTTCAAATCGGTCTTGTAGTTTCGGAGCCTTTAGGGTACAAGCAAACAAGTTTTTTTTCCTCTTTATTATGTTAGTATAGGTAAATATGTAGGCATAGCGCAGCTGCTGTGCACGGGTCTTTCGTTTTTATTTTGTTGGAATTTATCAATTAACTCTTTTGCTGTGGTTGCAGCACGACAGTGTTAGGCTCTTAGGTACTGTCTAAAGCCCACCGTGTTCCTTCAAGAGTTCTCTGTGTACCAGGGCCGCGGTAACTCGCGCTAACACTCCCGCAGTCTCGGCAGGTGTGCACGGGGTCTTAGGTTTGATTCATAGATTGGAAAAAATAGATGAACCACTTGATATTTATTGCTCTTTTCTTTTCTTTTCAATTGCCCGTTTCTTACCTTCTAACTCCTACCAATATTTAGATTCACTACAAAAGGAAATTCCTTCGCACAACATTAGAATACGTTATTTAATTTTAACTAACGTTTGTTACTGTCATATAAATATTTGCATTTACACTAGTTTTAACTCTAAATTAAGCTCATATTTTGTTTTTATGTATATTTGAAAACATCGTATCATTAAACAAATGACCCGCGAGCGGCTACAGCGCTGCAAACTACAAATCAGATAAAGATGAATGATCGCCCTCGCTTTACTAAATGGGAAGTTTTCTCATTAAATTATATGCTAGTATGAGATTAAATTTATTTCAGAGGCTTTTGTGGTACAGTTACGCCTTTTTTTGTTGTGGGCGCGAGATATTGTGGGTGAATATTTTTTAATGAAATCCTTCTTCGTTATTATGCCCGTGTTTAATATCGCATCCTGCGGTAATAGACAATTTATGACTTGTTTTAAATTTATAAAAACACCAAGTATTACTATTTATAAATTCCTGCTTTAGAAATTACTGTTACATTAAACTCAATAAAAATACCCAAGTTTACTGCAAAATACTTATGCTAAGTAAATATGCGAAAAATAAAAAAAAAAACAAAGTAACGTTATCATAATAAAATTTGGAAGGGCCATTACTTTTGATAGGCCGTAACCCCTTTATTTGATTTCCCAAGTTTATACAGCCTTACGTCTTTGGAGTGTTTTGCTATAAAATCCCACATTTTCAGTTATGTATGGCGACATTTTGTGGCTTTGATAAAGGTACTAACCTTATCTTATATCTTCCCATTATTCCTCTGACGTTTAGTTACGCACAGAAAAAATCCGGTTAAAATGTCGAATAGATATAGAAAAATGTTTGTACACAAGTATCAAGAAATAAATGCGACTTTCTGAATATCTGTGGCATACTTAGTTAAATTCTTGGAACATTGCCTTTTATACTGGCCACACAACACTAAGCTACTTTAATGGTAATATCCATTCTCCATGTTAATGGTAAATACCTTAACGGTTATGACTTTTATGTAGGTAAACGTAAATCGTATCGCATATTTCAAAGTCATATTCAGAATAGCAACTGACATAAAACATTTCACGCCACAAACCGACAGTTTTGCCACAACGCGCACGGATTTCTGTCATACAAATAAAATGTACGCCTACAACAAAAAAGGCTTACTTATAAATCTTTTCAAACACGCTAAGAAGAATTTATAATGAAATATTCAAGGCTTGATAACAGTACAATTCCGTTGCTAACATTATTTCATGATTACGAGAAAATATGGCTTCATAAGATTTGTTATGACTGGATTCGTAATTTGAAATAATGTATATTTTTTTTAGTGTGCCCAAAAGTTTCGTATTTCAAAAAATTAACTAGCCGTTGGGGTCTTTCTGAAATGAGGTTGTTGTAATTCGTTTCCAGCGAGCCAGTGTGACAACAAAGTTGTCGAAACATAATATTTTGTTTTCATCGACAAAGCTGTAAGGTGCGCGAATCCGAAAATGGCAGAACCAATATTTAGCTGTCAGCTAACGTAAACAAGAACAGACGTAACGGGCGTTCAATGACATGACATTTTTTGTGGGAATAGTTACAGTTTATTGAATTTCAAAGGATTGCCACGGCAGCACAATTCGCGTCACGAATGTACAAAGAGACGCCTCGGGCTTACGTTTTGATTGTGTGACAAAAATACCTTTATGATACATAGGCGAGGCGTAACTAAAATGGAATATATTTGGATTATTATATTTTGCTTCACTTTTGAATCACAAACTTGCGTTTTTGTGCATTTATTACTCTACATACTCCACTTTGCACTTACATAACATCGTTAATGACTTTCTTTTAACTTAGAACGTACTGTAAATTTATTGTCGAGGTATGTCAACGGATAGATCAGCTATAACATAAGAAAATGCTGCCCAAAACGCAGCACAGTCTACAACGTCATTCTTAGTCTGAACATTCATTGTATCGCCTTCACTGTGGTGGTACCAAAAGTACCTTTCATTTTCATTTAGTAGTGACGCTCCAGGTACCCCTTGACGTACAAATATCACAATATCAGACCCAGGGTATCCACTACTTGACAATTTATTTATCGGTGCAAATTGTTTCAGAACTTCCTTCACGATACAACGGGCTTTTTTAGATCCTGCCACATCTAAACCTAACGGCTTGAATGTTCCTTCATCAGATTCCATTATAAAGTTTATATTATCAAGCTCATTCATATGTTTCTTCAAATAAGCTTGAGCTCCAACTAAGCCTGGTTCTTCAGCAGTCCATAAAATAGCGCGAATAGTTCTTTTAGGTTTTAGCTTTAAGAGGTTTAGTAATACTGGAGTGAACCAGCTTATTATCATGCCTCCGCCGTCATCCATCGCCCCTTGTCCCACGTCCCAGCTGTCTATATGACCAGATACGATTACTAATTTCTCAGGATGCACACTACCTTTAAGGTCGACTAAAGTATTCCTAGATTTCTTAGTATCAGATGTACTTAACATTTTTATATGAAGAACTATTTTTTCTCCTGCGTTTTGAAGCCTTCTCATCAAATCTGCATCTTCTAATGTAATAGCAGCTGTGGGTATTTTTGGCACATTCTTTTCATAATACTGAGCTCCTGTGTGTGGTGAATAAATGGAGAAAGGTGTTATGCTCCTTACTAGAGTCGCTATGGCTCCTTTCTTAGCTGCTTTTGAAGCACCTTGACTTCTATATACGACAGTATCACCATAAGTCACATAATGTGCATCAAATACAACAATTTTTCCTTCAATTAATTTTTTATCAGTTTTCTCAAGTTCATCGAAACTGTTAATAACTATAGCTTCAGCAGTGATACCTTCTGGTGGAGTACTGACACTGGAACCAAATCCTAGTATAGCAATATTTTTGACGTGCGGTTGTAGCATTGAAGCGGACTCGTGCACCCTCACCCAATGTGGCACCTGAAAGATATAGTACATTTTATTAGAAAAAGTCTAAAAGACTGGAAATGTAAGGAAGCAATAACCTGGATACGTAAAGAAAGTCATGATCAAATGCCAGACAGGACATTATTATAGGAACTGTTTTCTAGGGGCACGTATAGCAATTTCCGTGGACGTGTTCAATTTTGCAAATCTTAATACTATTTTGTGTTCAATACTGCGTATAAGATTATCTGTCCATATGCATGCTACAAAACATGTCAGTTAACGTTTCAGTTTATAGTTAAAATAAAATGTTAGCTTTATTTCTGTAAATGCTTGCTACATAATTAACCTTATGTTTAGAACCATAAGACCTGTTTTAAATCACAAGTAATTTACTATGACAAAGTTTGATATATTATCTTATATATAAAAAAATGAATTGATGTTCGTTAGTTTCACTAAAACTGGAGAATGGCTAGACCAATCGGGCTAATTTTGGTTTTAAAATGTTTGTAGACGTGGGAAGGTTTAAACGATACGAGGTGGTACGAAGTTTACCAGGTCAACTAGTCTATAATTCTATATATATAAAAATGAAAAGCTTTTCATCAGTCTCACTAAAACTGAAGAATGGCTGGACCGATCGGGCTTATTTTGGTTTTAAAATGTTTGTACAGATCGAGGGAAGGTTTAAACGATGGGAAAATATATGATTGTAAAAAAAATATAGGTAAGTGATACGAAGTTTACCTGGTCAGCAAGTTTATTATAAAATCATTATTTACCTCCAACTCCTCAGTAGTGACATCGTTCAGACCATGTTGTTTAGTTAAATTTATCATGTGATCTATTGACCTTTCTAAAACTTCTGTACCTGATGGTCGAGCTCCAAAAGTGTCAATAAAACGAGTGTATCTGAAAGTAACAATAAGACTTTGAAAATGGCAATTTATTTCAAGAATGTGAAAAGTCAACTTTATCTTCAACTGCACATAAGTTTTATTCATAAATCATAATAATTGTTTCAAACTACTTAAAACCACATTTGATCATAAATTGCTCGAGAAATGTTTAAGAGACATAAGCTAATTCATTCTTCTTTAACGACGAAAGTTATTTGAGTATTTGTTTGATTTACATAGTTTTAATATCACTTAAAACACTATTTAAACTCATTTTTCGATTTATCCTTTTAATTTAAAGACTCATTTACGAAATCTACTTACTCATTATACATAACCTCTCCAAAATTCGTTCTGATTTCCTCCATGATATGTTTCGTCACATTTTTATACGATGCTATTTCTTCAACAAGCTTAGCATCTAATTCACAATCATCGTCATCATACCGATTTATCACAACACTTGTATTTATAACACTTATAACTGTGAAGAGTATTATTATTTTTAATGGGATCTTCATCGTTTGTGACTGTAGGACCGCCGTCTCGATACTAACGAGGTCGGCCGTATTATCTTTATTTGAACTTTTGATGTCAACATTAGTAAATTGTGCTTTGAATAGTACTTTGATAATGAGATCTGTATAATTTATTATTGTTTTTTATTTTTGCTGAGTCATTAGATACTAGTTAACTAGGTTTCTCATTAATTGGATTTTAGATTGTATTTGTTTAATTAAATGTTGGTCAATTATTTTGAAGCTGTAGTTTAGAATGAAGATGATGATTTTAAAATGATAAAATATTATAGGGAAATAGTATTTTAATTGGAATTAAACACACATGACAACGATGTGTGTAGCACATACATAGATTAGTATAAATAAGATCTAAGTACTCGTTGTTGGGTGTCGATGTAAAATTAGGAAATATATTTTAATAAATAATAAACAAATGTATGTAAATTCTAAAATGTCAAGATACATCCTATCTTAGTATGATTTACTTTTTACAACGAAGAATTATTGAAAAGGCATTAAACTCACACGAATCATGGTGTGTTCTCGTTAATACACGTACTCAGCGCAGTTCTAAAATACGCCCAAAAATTGAAGTGTTATTTTCGCGTACGTACTGTAAAATTGGAATCCTATGCGGGCACGTGACAAAGATTCCGAGCGACATCCAATCTTATTATTCTGTTCTTAATCTGATATATATTTTTTCGATCTGACTTTATAGACTTGCAGTATAATTTTTGACAATGGTCTTGCAAACATTATCATCGGTATATGTAAGATCACTGCTGACGGTGAATCTTTGGTCTTTGTTTGGAGAGGTCAAAGAGGACAAGATAAAAAAAAACAGCAGGCAGGGTTAAGACTCCTCATTAATTAGAATTACTCACAAACTTCAGGGTAGT
Source organism: Heliothis virescens (assembly GCA_002382865.2). Taxonomy (NCBI): domain Eukaryota; kingdom Metazoa; phylum Arthropoda; class Insecta; order Lepidoptera; family Noctuidae; genus Heliothis; species Heliothis virescens. The sequence goes on along the minus strand of NWSH02000050.1, from coordinate 10,402,125 downwards.
CAAAATGCGTGTACAAAACACAACTGCGCATGCATCTTGATGACTTGATACGTGTTGCGTTCCAAGTTATTTGCCGAAGACTGTAAAATGTTTGCTCACATCTCGACGCTTTCACACCAGTGGATTTTCCATTGCGACAAAAAACCTGTCGAAAGGTTTCATATGTTCGACGGTAAAAAAAATACTTGTGCAGATAATTAGTTGTCAGTTGTTAACGGTCGCGCTACACTGCCGTTGTGATCCGCTCGAGAAAATCGAGCAGAAACTCCACTAGTGTAAAAGCGCTCAAACGTAACTAGTCTTAAAATACACAACTCTGATATCATACACAAGATAGTCAAAATATTTGGAAAGTCTGGTCCAGATCCACAATGTCATACTCCCAAATTTTATTTTTAGCGACACACAAGAAGGTGACTCCTTACTCAAACCCTGCTAAGTAATATATTATGTACCTGTCAAGTGAAGGTTTTAGCGGCAGGTGTGACGTCATTGCTGAGGTGATCGCATTTCTTGCTGAACGTATAGCAATACCTTATCAATTTTTATGATAGCAAAAGTTGATGGTGACATGTTATGGTGTCATGATTTATGGTTGTGCCAACGGAGATAATTGTATGTGAAAGTTTGTGGGTTTGGCACACGTCATATGGATTACAATACAACATAACAATGAGCTATTCTTCTTCAACTGGATGCTATAAAGAGTTCCCTTGGAAGTTCCTGACATATTTTTTTTATTTAAATCAAAGTTCACATTGTCTGCTATTTTCAAATTATACACCAAGGTTTCTGTTAGGTGATGGTCTTTCTTGATCTTTAAAAACCACTAATACAAAACTTTCCTAAGACAAATTCTTGAAGTATTTCTTGCAATCACTAATGCCTCGTTGGTCTAGTTGTCGCATAGCCGACTGCTGAGCACGAGGTCTCGGGTTCGATTCCCGGGACGGGCCGAAATCGCTTTGTGGGTTTTAGAAACTTTCACAAAAGCAGCCCGGAATTGGAAGTTGGTGATTGATACACCCGTGCATCGGAGAGCACGTTAATGTCGGTCCTGCGCCTGATCTCTCTCCGGTCGTGTCGGATTGCCGTCNAAAGCAGCCCGGAGTTGGAAGTTGGTGATTGATACACCCGTGCATCGGAGAGCACGTTAATGTCGGTCCTGCGCCTGATCTCTCTCCGGTCGTGTCGGATTGCCGTCCCATCGGGTTATGAGAGTGAGGGAATAGGGAGTGCACCTGTGTCTGCGCAAATGCTTGTGCACTATAATATGTCTTGCGCAGCTGGCTGATCTCCTTATATGAGAACAGCCGCCGTGGCCGATAATCGGCTAGGACGCCATTAATGCACTGTAACCACATAAATGCATTCCCAACCACCTCACACACCCTAAAATTAACCTGTCTTCGTCAACACAAACAAAATTAATTATTCAGAACCGAATGTGTAATTGACTACATCAGCAAATTGAGTTTTATTCAATTTACCCAAACTTAGTTGCTTCAGTAGGTCACAACTCAATTTTCTTATACACGAGTATAAGGTGTGTTTAGGTACATGTATGAGTGAAGAAAGTCTGGCAACTTGCTTAGTTGGTTGTTGGGATTTTAATTTTAGAAACGCGGAAGTTATAACCTATTATATATTTTACCTAATCCTAACTAATTATATATTAAGTTATTAGTATTAAGTCAACTTTTGAAGTGCACTAATCAGATTCTCAGGAAAAGGGTAATTTGATTTGGTATTTTTTTAAAGAGCGACAGAAATTACAGAATATGGTCACTCCTACGTAAGGCTAGCCGAATTTGAAGATAAAGATCACTCCTTTCGTATACATAAAGTACTACTCATCTACTTAGTGCAGACATAGCATTAAACTGTATGCGTAGGAGCATAAATGAGCACCCTCCATATTTATCAGATGGCTTGTGAACACTCAGCTTAAACGGGGACAGTTCATAGTACGCTAACTTTCTTGGCATTTAGCGGGGTTTCAAGTGGTGCCATCTCTACACTAGTTCTTGTATTACGTTTCAAAAAGCATTCTAGAAAATTCTTAAGAACTGGTTGAATATAAAACGAGTTCATTTTTTATGTAAATAAATGATCACTAAAAATACTGGTTAGAAATAACACTAGTAATTTCGAGTTTAATTGGCACATTTAGCAGTTTATAAATGGTGTTAGTTTTAATTTGAATATCTTGAGAACTAACTGGCTAAGTTTATTTTAAGCGGATTAGGGCAGAAAATGATGAAAAAAAATAGTATCAGGCAAGTCTAAAAGTTTTTTGAGTCTAATAATCTACTGCATAAGATCGAATTTTCTTTAAACTTTTCAGCCTTTACTTTTCTTAAGGATTCTTCCAAACAAAAGCACGCAAGCCTCCTACAGACTTAGAAACCTTTAATGTTTAATACAAACTGTTTGCTCGAGTCTCCACTCTTGTCAACAGTGCATGGAGCTTCCATGTTGATTTTATAAATTATGGGGAAAGGATATAATGTATGTTTGAGTTTCCCGAGATGTGTGGCCTTGACATGAAGATATTGAAGCTTTTCAAAGGCTTTTACATGAAATCTTTATTGTTGACAAATATACAGAATATATGTTTTTTTTTATGAATGAAATACCATTTTCAAACTTACTAAGTTTACTAAAGTTGGATTTTTACTGAAAAAAGTATTTATTATCGTTTCTTATTCTTTGTGATATTTATATTTAAATTGTTTAGCGTCAAATTGATATGTTAATAGTTGAAAAGTTTAAGTGTGTGAGCGAATTAAAAGCTGACTGCACAGTGCACACAGAAGTTTCTCAATGTCGGCTATGGATAGAGTAATGAATATTACTATATTATTATGATCTTCATATTGATTTTCTTGACTAAGTAAATACATAAACCCCAATCAATTTGTGTAAGTGACTTAATTTCGTAAGTCAAATGTTGTGCCAACAACTTGGCATCTTAGATATCCTTTTACAAAATTTTAAAACTCTTAACTCTCATAAACATACGTATTAAGCTGAAAACTTCTAGAAGGAGGATAAACATTTATATGAAGTTATGAAAGTAACTTGAGTTAAGTTTATTTAGCAATAAATACGAGTCTTCATAAGTAGAAATACATGTAAGTGATGATAAGTACTAAAGTAAATTAGCAACTTTCCTGGAAGTCTCATTTCATGTTATACTTTAATCTTCAGCTTTGTATAATCTATTAAGCAAAAGATTATCCTGTTTTTGTTTACGTATTATTTCCTGATGTTTGTAGTCGTAAAGTAATCTCGTTGTTTTTTTCATAAATCAACTGAATGATAGAATTTCACAACCAACATAAAGTTAACCGTATGCTGAGTGATTGATTGACATGTAAAATCACGTTCATGGTTATGAGGATTTTATTTTGTATCTTACTTACAGATTTACCTACGGATTTAATACAAAACGTTGTTCAGCAAATACTCTAAATAAATGAGAGAAATAAAGGTAAAAGGTCTGATAAGAATTAACAGATATGCAGTACGAAAACCATTTGCTACTTGCACAAATTCCTTACAACAGAGAGCTTACCGCATCGTTAGAAAACTTTTCCCAAAAAGAAACATAAAATAAACTCGCAAAGCGACCTTATAGTTTCATACTCATAAACAAGAGTTCGGTATCACTATACAAACAAGTTGCTACCGTTTTGTTTCCAGTATCCTACTGTCTTAGAGCACTAAACTAACAAAAGACGCCATGAGATAAAATGTCCTTGCGAAAGTTCTCCCATTTTAGTTAACGTCTCTCGGGTTTGTTGCGCTACTTCTTCTCAACAAAAACATATAGGAAGTGGTGTTTTGGGCACTGTCTTTTGCAAAAAAAATGACATTAAAAAGGTGCTTGAATAAATGATTTTATGTTTGATACATTTTTGATCACAAAATAAAATTGTCAATCAAAAACATACACATCATATCAACATACAGTGTCATCGGTAGTCTTGTAGTTTTGGCAGAGGGAAAGGCGATGTCAAATCCAGTAGATTCAATGATCTAGGCCTCTTTAGGTTTGTTTTGAAACAAAAAACTTTGGACTCCATTTCGGCGGGTGAAGGTGATCAATCCGTATGAAGTTTGTTGTTACAAGTTGGATGATAGAAAGGTGTTAGGTTATTTGATAGGGTCGAGTGTCAATTATTGCTGGTTTGATGTAGTTGGGAAAGTAGTTTCTAGGTTTAGTATTGACCTAGTTTTGATGATTCGGACTACTATTACAAATGCCTTTGGAAACGGTTGTGTTGGAAAATGAGTTACCTCAGGGCTTCGCTCTGGGTAATGCGTTTCAAACGTACATTTTATATATATTTCGACAGAAATAGAAGGATAAAATCATTTACCAAGCCTTTTTCCAAAAATGTTGGGGTCGACTTCCAGTCCAACCGGATGCAGAGTACCATTATTTTCTATGGAGCCTCTCTGACCTCAACCCAGTTACGTATGGTATAGGTATGACAAGTATAAGGATAAAAAATTGTATGCACTCTCTAATTCCAATAAGACGATGATAATTCGATCTGGAAGCCCCCTTGTTTCATCTCATTCATAAGAATAAAATGTCTCCCAAAAATGAATGAAATTACTTTCCAAGAATTAAAACCATTTCCCTCCAGGCTAAAGAATGATATCACACTAAAAGCAGGGAGCTTGCATTAAGGAATTACATACAGACAGATTTACATTTTCATTAGGCGTATCACTCCGGTAGCTAATGGCAAATGTGCACTTATGTGAGTTCACCTTTATTTTAAGGAAGAAAAATAGAGGTCATTTTAATTAGCGTTTGCGGAAATATGAGTGAGATTTGTGTATTAAAAGCTTTTTTGTAGTAATAAAATTGTTGATATTCATCCGGACCTGGTGAAGTTTTAATCTTATGGAATACTAGCCGTTTTCCCGCGGTTTCACTCGCATCCCGTGGGAATTACTGCTCGTACCCGGATAAAATATAGCCTATGTCACTCGTGGATAATGTAGCTTTCGAATGGTGAAAGAATTTTTAAAATCGGTCCAGTAGTTTTTGAGCCCATTCATTACAACCAAACAAACAAACAAAGTTTTCCTCTTTATAATATTAGTATATATAGATCATAATACATAAATTATTTCTTTTAAGAATATTTTGGTTCTCTTCTATTATCATTGTTGGATCGATTTCACAAAAAAATCTCTTTGTGCCATTAAAATGAAACATTCTTTAAATTAAATCTAATTTTGACCACATAATGAAATGGATTCAATTACTAATTCAATTAACAACGTAAAAAGCAATCAGTTGTATTAGATACAGAAAAATCTGACGAATGCCATTTACTCGTACAAAGACAAACGACATTCTAAATAAAGAAAAAGATTAGAAACAGCAAAGATGGATTTAGGGAATCAATAAGGACTATTATTTTTCTATACAATGACTTCGGAGTGACCCTTTACTGGATATTGAATCTTGCCGAAGCATTTTAGGAATTTTTCGGGGGAAATGTATTTGGGGGAAACATTCGGCAAAGATACGAGGGTTTCCAATGTAAGGGGACGGGTTCAATGTCAATATGTGAGAATTTATGAGAGGAGAGGATTCATTACTCGAAGGGCCGTGTATAAGCCTTGTGTTAAGCGATAAATATCTGTGAACCACGTTTTTTTGGTAATGATTTGAACAACGCACTTATTGTTTACGGAAAAAGAAACAAAGAAGTAAAATAAATTATATAATATATTTATTTCAATAAATTTTATATTTATGTCAACCCTGTTTTGTTCCATTAAAATACTAAACGATCTTGATTTTTACGCTAAAGAAGTGACGTAAGCAGCTCTAACCTCGACACCTTTCCCAAGTAATTGTTGTAAAAAGACTGAAAAACATTTTATATCACTCCAAGACTCTAAGTAAAAGGTTTTTTAAATTTTACGGCAAAGACTTGATGTTTATCTCCGCAATACTTCATAAATTCACCGACCATAATGCTTTAAGGACTATTTTAAGTAGCCATTATAGAACATTACAAGCCACGATTTATGAAGGTTGAAAAACATCACATTATTTTACGGTTACTCGTTTTGTGTGTCCATACTCGCTGGACTATTTTATGAGCGATTCACACGGGATGGCCAGTTGAATGGTCTAATATCAATTGATAATAATGGGTAGTTCCATATTACTGGTTTCCGCCAGCGGATTGACCCCAGAGAACTACTCCCCGCACGCGGATAAAAAGGTGTATTAGCTATACTACTGCCAAGTTTAATCAAAATCCGTCCGGTAGCTTTTGTGTGAAAATGTAACAAACGTACACACAATACTAGTACGGTATAGGGAGAACCTATATCTATATTTAAATCAGAGTAAGTAAGTTTTATCAAACATTAGAGGTACTCAATTTCTTATTCCTTTTTATTATAGATCGATATCGTCAATTGCTGAACAAAAGTTTTTGAATTATATGAAAATGTACCATTTCCGTGCTACTTCGAAGCTAAGTGGACATTTCGGTCGGAATTTCTGGTTTAGCTGAGCTAGAGGGCGATTTATTGCATGCAATGCTCCACATTTTGCTTTAAAAGGTAATTAGAGGTAAGCATGCTTCTTAAAAGTATTGTTTGGCGTTTCGCCAAATTGATTTTGTTAGCCATATAGTAATGTACGATTTTCTTTCCTTAAATTGTGTATGGCTTTGGTGGTTTATTTCCTTTCGCAAAAATATTTAAAAGTACTTATTTTATTAGATTTCACTACATTATTTGCATGTATAGAAGAAATGTTACAACATTAAAGGTCTGCATGTGATTTCATAATATCATAGAAAACTTTTCCCATCAAATGGCATCCTAATTACTCTAAAAAAGTAAACGTAAATAACCTTTATGTCCCAATCCTCTTTCCTGAATTGAGTTTTAAATAATTACGCCGTTGCGTGCACCATTTAAAAAAATACCATGGTCACGACCAGAGTAAATTGGGTGCTAAAATTTTACGAGCCAATTTACTATCAGGCAAGGGAATTTTCATATTCAGCCTTCTTACTATAGTAGCCAACTTAATGAGAACAGTTGAGTTGATCGTTTCAATTGATCTTTTAAATAAATTAATGCATTCTTTTTTTAAGGAACCTTTTTATTTTTTGCGCTCCTAGATTTGTATCAATATAAAGTTGGCTGGAAAAAGAACGGCAAATTAGATTTGCATATTTTAACCGTGTAGTCCGGTTCGGACCCCGATCGGGGTCTTGACATGAAGGTTACCGTAAGCTCAATTGAAACCCCGATCGGGGTCCGCTATTGAGTCATACACTGTCCTAATTATTTACGTTCATATTTATTTTCCTTACTATCAAACCTTATTTGTGTGTACTAATTAAAATTCTTAAATAAATTTATAATATTTTTACGTCAACAAACCTTTAATTATTGCATCCCAAAATTAAAATTACACATTCAAAATCCAATCGTAATTACCGCGAATTCTAAACCAATCCGCCATGTTTGTTTACATTAGTTGTTTTTTTTATTTATAGAAGAATAGACAAGAATAGACTATTACCAGATATCGATTGACCCGATTCCTTTAAAAATAATCGATTCAATTCCTTTGTAAATATATATTACTAAATAACACTATTAATAATTATTATGAGAAATAAACAAAAAAAAGTAATAGCATCTTTATATATGATAAAAATTGCTCTGAAACCGGTGTTTTTTTTTTGCAGGAATAAAATATTTATTCGGTTTTAGAATTTTTTGAAAATTATATTTTTTAAGCGATAAAATATTTTGAATTTATGTTTTTAGGGTTTAGTAGCCGAATGGCAAAAAAAACCGGCCAAGTGCGAGTTGGACTCGCGCACGAAGGGTTCCGTACCATTACAGTACAGTGCGATGCGCGCTCGACTACGGACGTGTCTCCACTGTACACGGCACGAATTATTTATTCGCGTTTTGCGCGGCCATAGCTGCTGCACGGTAATACCACATGAGTAGAAAAACGGAACAGAGACTAAGCTTCTAACAACCGCGCGAATCGATTGCACTACTACAAGTACGCGGGGCATGTGTGTGTGACCACTGGCCGCTTGTCGCGTACGCAGCGATTCTGGGAAAAGACCGGTTTGCGCTTGCACAGCCAGTTGACAATCTCAGGGCCGGTGCGACGCACGTTATCTGTTTTTTTAGTTGCAAGTTTGAATATTTTAATATTAAACGTAATATTTTGTTAAAAATGGTGGTTTATTGTACTGTGTGTATGAATAACACTAGAAAAACTAAAAATATATCATACTTCAACTATCCCAAGGAGTACGATAGGTGAGTAAATATTTTGATTATTACTTTTTCAAGTACCCACTTGCGTTTATTTTATTAGGTCCTTTTTTAACAAGAAGAGAATTGTACACGGTTTGTTTTTACCTTTCATTATTATGACAAGTTTAGCATTTGTAAGTATGTATGTATCACCTTGCGCTTTTAATGTTTATGAGGTCCCGCGTTATTTTAGCTCTTTTAACAAGAAGAAGAATTGTCACGGTTTGTGTTTTACTTTCATTATATGACAGTTTAGCATTTGTATAGTGTGATGTAATGTTTACGTAGATGGTGTGTACATACTACCTAACTAACCCAAAACCAAACACCCAGGTTGGGTTTAAGTTTAAGCATTATAAGTAAAGATTTTGAACTATCCGCGAGTTGATTAAGCTGAACTTGGTTTAATCCTGCGTTTTTAACCGACTTCAAAAAAAGAGGGGGTTACGATCCCGACTGCTTTTTTGTTTGTTGCGTGTATAAACTTTTATAATAAACTATTAACAAATGTTTTGTTTAATTTGTTCTAACCTATTTGCGACAACCCTACCAAATAGTAACGAATTTTGCAACGTTCTTTAAGAACTTAGTCTCTGTTCCGTTTTTCTACTCATGTGGTAATACTGTCATGGAGGTTCCAAAAACTTATAGTGAACCGAGTATGTTGGCGTTTCTTGTCCAGTGGCCAGTTTTGAGCTGTACATGGATGAGGTGTAGATACTAAAAATATGCGATCCAATTCAAGGAGCGAAGATGTCAGTCGAGCCGCAAAGCTGTTACTGTTCCAGTCCTTTGGAAAAACTGGGACCAGAATGCCGTGCTCGCCGCAGAGATGGCACTGAGCAAGATCCTTCATCAGACATTTTGATATGGTTGAGAGAAGAACGACCCGTAGACGCGTGCTGCTTCGTGGCGAAGAGCTGAGTAAACTGCTCACCGTCAACGTTTCGATCACGTCGATGTACAAGAACTGCTGAAGGACATCAACGACGTTAAAAGCCGAGATGACAAAGATGCAAGTCGCAGATGGAGGCTTGCTAGATAATATCATTGCTGAAGCATGCGTGCAGAAATATACATCACTAGCGCAACGTTGGTTCGTTATTAGGTCAACAGATGGCCTCAAGAGGTGAAATCGTCGCGGGAGATGGCAGACTGCCTCCATAGGCAGATTTTGAGTCGGCGAACACAAGTGTGTCACCAGCTGCCGATATCCGCTGAGGAAGCTTTGCTCGGGCCGCCGTCGCACGCCCTGCTACACGGCCACTGTGAACATCACGCGTAGGGTACGAACGACCCTGCCTGCTTGACGCCGATATAGTACGCTAAGAAAAACTGCAGCGCAGACGAAGCGACCAATTGGTTAGAAGGGGGGTTAAACAGGAAACAGAAGAGCTGCCTGTTCACCCAGAAAGGATAACCGGGTGGCAACGAGGCGACAGGCCGACAGGATGTTCATCGTGTACACGAAGAAGAAAAAAAGCCGAGCCAAAAGTGCGGCACTGCAACCGACGACGAAGTACTGCTTGCGTCCCGCTGTACAGTGAGGCCGTGTACGTGTCAGGCTGATTACTCTACTAAGGCTGAAGAGATTTGTAAGAGTACCATACAGATCAAAACGAAAGTTGACTTTGAGGGGTTCAGAAGTTGGAATCACGTCACAATGCCGGATTTTTAATCAGCGTGTTGTGGTGAGAGTGGCACACTGAGCATCTTCTCGGAATTTTTGGCCGAAAGGTGTTGTTTTCTCCGGCGATTCCGTGGCCGATAACCGAATAGCCGCGCGATACACGACGCCGACGGCTTGCCAAATAGTAGTAAATCGGTGTATATATTATAAGTATAGATTTGTATGTAGTAAGTATAGTTAATAATTTTTAAGCTGTATTTTGTGTTTATTGTATTAACATTTGGGCCTCAGTTTGGCTGAATTAAATAATGAAATAAAAAAGTTATCTATGAAAAAAGTACAATAGGTAATGGTCAAGCTGTGAGTTAGCTGTAGTTGCACATTATTTCTAATAGATGGCGCGTACTATACATGAAACAATTGTTGTCATGCAAATTAATATAAGAATCAAAGCCTTAATAATTTTTTTTTTAATTTTTTAGTATTTGTTTGTTTTCAGAATTCTTAGCTATCACGTTAGTGAGATAACAGCCTGGAGACAGACAGACAGACAACGAAGTCTTAGTAATAGGGTTCGTTTTACCCTTTGGGTAACGGAACGCTCTAAAATAATCTCCCCTTTTTAAACTGGTTAAAAACCACTATCCGGTGGTGGTTTCAAATTCTAGACTATCTAGTTCAGTCCAGCAGCGCCTATAACCCTATTCAACATTTAGTTCTAGTTAAAAAAAACGGCTCAAGTGCGAGTTGGACTCGCGCGATAGAAAGGATTCGCGTAGCCTTATCTATGAAAACCAAAAGGAACCTACTACTAACAGCTACTCAATTCACAAACATTTTTTTCCGACAACAGATAACTAAACCTTTTTTCTTATACAAACATAATTAATGAATAACAAAGGTTTAGAGGTTTGGGGTTTTCAAAAAAAAGTGCTAAGTCTCCTGATTACTTGATATTATAATCATTTTAATCCAGTTTCGTTTGATCGTTTTATTGAAATTTTTTAACTCATATTTATTCTAGATTTTTTTATTTGGGTAGTTTTACAGGGGGGGGATATCATTTTAAGTACTACCTTGAAAAGTGACTTGGTTTTTTGAAATGATTGACTTTTGAACAAAATTAGTTTCAGGACCTCAGATTGTCATTTTTAACCCCCGACGAACAAAAGAGGGGAGGGAAAAATAATAAAAAAATACGTCGCGTTGGGGGACTCCGTTGCTCCCTAAATTAAGTGGGCATTCATTAAGTGTGTAAGTATAGGAAATAATTAGGAGGGCGGTCCCCCAACGCGACGTATTTTTTTAGTTATTTTTTACTTTTTTAAAGGGAATTAAGTTTTTGGTGTCGGGGGTTTTTTTAGAATTTTAATTTAGGATTTTTTTTAAAGACCGGCGATCGTATAGGACACCCCACAAGTATAGGTTTGAATGAAAAATAATCTGTTTCAGCTGTTCGTGCATGTATTATTATTTTTATTTCTGGAACAAGAAATCGTACAGGGCGGTAATAGTTAAGTAATAGTAATAATTATATTTAACCTACTTAAGTTTCATTGTGTCGTCATAAAAAGTTTCGGAATATAGTGTGGCGTATGACGTCGGGGACAGACAGATAGGAATTGACGAATTTATAAGGGTTCCGTTTTTGTGCCATGTGCTAAGGAACCTAAAAAATATTGACCAGAAATCGAATCGATCTTTCAATTTTTTAGAACTCCGGATAGTTAGTTTATGAGGATTAAGCGCATTCAGCAAATAAACAAAGCTTACTCTTTCAAGCTTTACAATACTAAAATGGAGATAATTTAAAAATATCCTTTGAATTTGAATATCGATAATAAAAATTAAATTGCTTAAAAAAATACAAAATAATTATCGTTTATGTTTTTCACTAACAATTTAAAAATTTTTAGTCTGTTCGATTTATTCATGAATCATT
>NWSH02000050.1:10347944-10390109 GCA_002382865.2 Heliothis virescens | reverse complement strand
CATGTATTGTAAGTGTGTACATACCTACCTACTAAACCAAACAAACCACCCAGGTGGGTTTAAGTTTAAGCATTATAGTAAAGATTTGAACTTATCCCGACGTTGATTAAGCTGAATTGTTTATACCTGCGTCTTTTAACCGACTTCAAAAAAGGGGAGGTTCGATCCCGACTGCTTTTTATGTTTGGTTGCGTTATAACTTATTTAATAAAACTATTTAACAAATGTTTTGTTTAATTTGTCTTAACCTATTGCGAAACCTAACCAAATATGTAACAATTTTGCACGTTCTTAAGAACTTAGTCTCTGTTCCGTTTTTTCTACTCATGTGGTAATACTCATGGAGTTCCAAAAAACTTATAGTGAACGAGTGTTGGCGTTTCTTGTCCATGGCAATTGATTACATGGATGAGGTGTAGCATACTAAAAATATGCGATCCCAATTTCAAGGAGGAAGATGTCAGCAGCGCAAAAGCTGTTACTGTTCCAGTCTCTTTGGAAAACTGGACCAGATGCCGTCTCGCCGCAGAGATGGCACTGAGAAGAGTCTTCAAGACATTATTGATATGTTGAAGAAGAACGACCCAGACGACGTGCTGACTTCGTGGCGAAAGAGCGAGTAAACTGCCTCCCGTAACGTTTCGATCACGTCGATGTAACAAGACTGCTGAAGGACATCAACGACGTTAAAAGCCGAGATGACAAAGATGCAGTCGCAGAATGGAGGCTTCAGATAATATCATTGCTGAAGCAACTGCGTGCAGAAATAACATCACTGCGCAACGTTGGTTCAGGTTATTTAGGTCACCAGAGGCCTCAAAAGGTGAACATCGTCGCGGAGATGGCAGACTGCCTCCATAGGCGTTTTGAGTCGGCGAACACAAGTGTGTCACCAGCTGCCGATATCGCTGACGAAGCTTTGCTCGCCGCCGCCGTCGCACGCGCCTCTACACCGGCCACTGTGAACATCACGCGTAGGTACGACGACCCTGTGCCTGCTTACGCCGATATAGTCGCTAAGAAACACTGCAGCGCAGACAAAGCGACCAATTGTTAAAGGGGGTTAAACAGAAACAGAAGAGCTGCCTGTTCACCCAGAAGGATAACCGGGTGCAACCGAAGGACAGGCCGACAAGGATGGTTCATCGTGGTACGAAGAAGAAAAAGAAGCCGAGCCAACAAGTGCGGCACTGCACCGACCGACCGAAGTACTGCTGCGTCCCGCTGTCACAGTGACGCCGCTGTACGTGTCCAGCTGCATTACTCTTACTAAGGCTGAAGAGATTGTAGAGTACATACAGATCAAAAACGAAAGTTGACTTTGAGGGTTCAGAAGTTGGAATCACGTCACAATGCGGATTTTTAATGCTGTTGTGGTGAGAGTGCCAACTGAGCATCTCTCGGAATTTTGGCCGAAAGGTTGTTGTTTTCCGGCGATTCCGTGGCCGGATACCCGATAAACCGCGCGATACACGACGCCGACGCTTGCACAATGTAGTAAATCGTGTATAATTAAAGTATAATTTGTATGTATATAGTAATATTATATTTTAAGCTGTATTTTGTGTTATTGTATTACATTATGGGCCTCAGTTGCCTGAATTAAATAATAAATAAAAAATTATCTATGAAAAAAGTACAATAGGAATGGTCAAGTGTGAGTTACTTAAGTTGCACATTATTTTCTAATAGATGGGCGCTACCTATCAGTACAACAATTGTTGTCATATGAAATTAATAATAAGAATCAAGCCTTAATAATTCAATCGATTTGTCAAATGCATACCATTAAAAAAAAATCCTATTCTACTTTGTCTATAGATGTGATCACCTTGTAATATTGCTAATTTTTTATTGTGAATTTTATGTGCGTTTTTTTTATTATGGAACATAAATAAATACACGAAATATAATGCAAGTGGATTGAAAATGTTATAAATATGACGTCCGTGTTATGTTCAAGATAGTGTTCGACTATTTATTCGTAAGTTTTTACCAAATAAAAAATGCCTAACTTTTGGGTAGTCCTTAGATATACGTACTTTTCCCTTATTTTGAAATTTAATGACGTCGTTTGACCTATTGCATATTGTTGTCAAATAAGTTTTCTCGAAAACTATTGCTAAAATATTCCTTATGAAGCATTATGCCCTTAGAAATCGCATGTTGAAAGTTGGTATAAATTCTTGAATTCCACATCGCGGTTCAAAATATCCCGCCGAATTTACGGTGTATGTCAATGTCAAAATCTGGTCGAGCAGAGAGGGGGGCTGTTGGCTAATGTTTAAGTTGATCGGGCGATAAGCGGGAAAAAGAGAAAAAGTTTTTAATTACATTTTTGTAAAGAAGGAGAAAATTGGGCGCTTATCAGGAGTTTTAAGAATAGAGCTTAAAAAGTAACTGATACTTTTTTACATAGAGAGCAATTTTTTTACGTGTGATTGTACTTTCATAACAAAAATTGATCTATCGAAAAGCGAGCGACAAACAGTTTGATTTAGTCTCTAAACGAAATAAAGTTGTATAACGTATAACATTTGATTCTAAATGTACATATTTGTTTTACGCACTTCAATAAAACAGTCAAATGACAGATCATTTCAACATTACACACAAGTCATATAAAATACGCATGAAATAATAAAATAACATTTAACTCAGAGCGAGCAATCCCTACTTTATGACACTATAAATCCTTCCAGTTGTTCTTCGAGTTTAAAAATATATCAACTAAGCGAATGTCTCCCATTCTTATTTATGGGTTTTATCAAAAAGTGTGAATGTAATGTGAAAAAGTTTGTGTTCAGAACATCAGATACTATCGTTGATTTAATTTTAAGTTTGTCCATTCAAGTTTCTCTGCTGACTTTCAACTGTTTTTACAAAATGTTTTCAAAGGTTTTTTTTTGGGTTTGTGAAAAATTTGTTTGAAATTTTAAACACATGAAGCCACCTGAATTCTAATCTCAACATGTGATCAACGTTCCACAATCTGTCTTATTACTGCAATAGATTTTCACCCTTATCTTAATACTGGTAGGTTAATGTTTGATTGGTAAAAGACTTGAAACTTGTATTATAGATTTTTTATCACACCACAGCGGATGAACCATACTCGTGTGTGTAAATGTACTTGCACATTCTCTGTATGCGTAAACTCCGGAGCGCTCAGTACTGATCAAGTCGCCAACTAATACAAAGACAAAACAAATGTACACTTACACACACAAGTAAGGCTCATCCGATTCACTAAGATAAAACATCTATACAAGGGAACATTTTCTCAACCCTTTCCCACTCTCCTCTTATCAATAACATTCAATATCCCCGCAATCTGCATAAGATATAAAAAGATAGGTTTCGGTAACAGTTGACCTGGTTCCAACGAGTTCGAGTTATGCTGCAATAGTTATCGGAAAACATTTAGCACTTTCCACACGCCGCTCACGTCGCTTTTCAGCTTAATGTGCTTGG
Organism: Heliothis virescens; assembly: GCA_002382865.2. NCBI lineage: Eukaryota > Metazoa > Arthropoda > Insecta > Lepidoptera > Noctuidae > Heliothis > Heliothis virescens. Next base: position 10,386,635 of record NWSH02000050.1, on the reverse strand, counting down.
CATTATTTACACCGACGTCAGTTTTGAAAACTCGAAATCTTTTTATCGAATAGTAGCATTAAATAAATAGGGTTTGTGAATTTCATAATTATTTATTAACTCCCAACGAAAACAGAGGAGTGTTATAAGTTTTCAAATTATCTACTTACGTATATTGTACGGTCTAAGCTTTCCAAAAGTAAAAGATTTTTCGAATCGCAGCACATCAAGTTACCACAATCTGTCAAATTTCTGCATTCGATTTTCAACCACAACGGAGGTAGGTTAATGTTTGACTGGTAAAATTTGACAGATTCGTATACATTGACCTGCTGTTGTCTGTACCTACGAACAAACAAAAAAATAATATTTACTCTTTATTATTTAGAATAGATATAGACTAGCAAAAGGTCTTAATGGAAATATTATGAAATGCTACGAGTTGCAATTGCAGAAACTTGAAGTGTTTAACTAAAATGTTAACCGGCTATTTATTTGTTGTTGTTTCAGAAGCGTTGTTACACTGTTTCAGAAGCGGTGTGACAGGCGGCCTGTAATCCGCACAGAAGTTTCAAAGGATAACAGTAATGGCATTGCTTATTATTTGACGACATTGACAACGGAACGATACCTCGGTATCGAATCTGAAGACTTTTATGTGATACGTTTGAGTGAAAAGAATCTCTGATATTTAAATAGCAGGTACATGTTAGGATGGAATTATTGAATTTATACAAATATTTTTTTGGCGCCCCTAAAAACTTGTAAGTAAGTAGGTAGGTATCATGGTTATCTTGCAAATGTTATAAATTCGTAAGTTTGTGAGGATGTATGTTTGTTACACTTTCATGCAAAAACTACTGGACGGATTTTGATGAAACTTGGAAGTATTTTAGCTTATATATCAGAATAACATAAAGGCTACCTACTTTTTATCCGGGTACTGGGAGTACTTCCCTCGGGAATCGGATAAAACCACTGGCGGAAGCTAGTACTTTTTTATTATTAGAAAACGGGTGGAAAACAAGAAAATGTCAGCAACAAATAAACTACTCTGAAAAAGTTTTTCATATAATTATGCATCAAGCTTTATCCCTAATCAGACATGTAAATTCCACCGTATTTGTTCAGCTGGTGCCTATTATTGTTACAGCTTAAGGTTAACGCACACTGGCCTTTGAGCTCGCTGTGCCAACAAAAAGTTGTTTGGTTAAAGAGGCAAAACTTTTTGTTATTTCTGAAGAGTTAAGCCTTTGTAAACGTTATGTATTGGGGTTAAATGATATGCCTTGGCTGAGGATAACTGACATGATCCATTCTTATGCGAATGCGGGGTTTTTTGTTGTATTTATTCGCTTGGAAAAGTTGTGAGTGCTGTTTTCGGTTTAGCAGATTTTTTTTTGAATAACATGTGAATGTTTTGTTTGTGGTAACTTTTGTGTACCTACATCAATCTATCTCAATCTGACGAATTCAGAAAATTTGTAACATAGAGGCAGGTTAATGTTTGACAGATTCGGGTAGGCTGTCCTGCTGGCTGGCGTCTATACAGCAAAATATGCAATGACAAAGACTGGGTGAAGAAGAAAATTGACATCTCGTTATTGATTTAACTATTTCTATCGTTCCCTATTGTTTTTAGTATTCCCTATAACCATTTATATCGTAGGGTCTTGAAAAGCGTTCGATTGCATTAAGTCAAGAAAAAATGGGTGTTATAGAAAAAAAAAAACTAGTTTCAATCTCTGAATATTTTATTAAGAAGCCTTGCAGTAAAAGTCGCTCAGACTAAGTTTTAATCTGAGTACTATTGCAGTATAAGTTTGATGAAAATTCTTTCACGACGGCATCAAAACTATTTTTTGCAATATTCCTGAGTGCAGAGATATTTTTACCGTCGCAATTTTTCTTTAAGTCACTTTTTTTATTATTTCAATATCTTTTTTGTAGTAATAACAGTTTTAAAATAATATCTCTCGGAATGTCTCAATCGCAATTTTGACTTTATTGGAGCCATATAATTTAAAATATTTTGTAAGTTGTGCTTAAGGCGCATGTTGGGCTGTTGTTAAGGCGTAATTCCAGTATTTAGATAAACTATCATAATTATAATTAATTATAATGAAAAAAAAAAAACAATAAAGACATGCAAACATATCAATTGAGATACTACTTATTTTTGGGAAGTTGATAAGCAAAGATAAATGAATCTATTAAATAATCACTACAAATATTCATTTCACATTTCTACTGAGAAGTTCTCCTACATAGTGAATACTACTAACACTGGTATATACTACTTATATGAAAAAAAAGTGTATTGATGTCAATAGGTTGACAACACGCTAAAATTATCTTTCACATAGAATCAGTGCAGAAAACTTTGTCAAATAGATTCTCATGATATCCTATCAAGCGTAAGAAACAGGTCAAGCGAGGAGTTAATCTGATGACATGGAGCTTAGCCAGCGGTGACAAAGCCTCGGCTATCTTCGTACGATGCAATATTTTAACCTATACTAATATTATAAAGCTGAAGAGTTTGTTTGTTTGTTTGAACGCGCTAATCTCAGGAGCTACTGGTCCGATTTGAAAAATTATTTCAGTGTTAGATAACCCATTTATCGAAGAAGGCTATAGCCTTTTTATCCGGGTGCGCCGAGTAGTTCCCACGGGACGCGGGTGAAACCGCTGGCAGAAGCTGGTAAGTGATACAGTTCACTTATCTACAGAAACAAAAACATTTTAAAATGAGTGGCTTTCGTAAAAAAATTGCAGTCAAATTTAGGTCAGAAAAAAAGACAATCAGCGTCAGTTTGTCGGGTTCCAGATAAAGTTCTAGATAGTTATCTGACAGATACTGCCATTTACTTTTCTGTGAAAGGATCTGTCGGATAGCTGTACATATAGAACTTTACCTAGAACGTGTGAATGGCCATCAGTCATGCCAAAGTCAGGTAGGCAGTTGCTTCATGAAATACTGATTCGTCGCTGCATTATAGCCTTATCACACTGGCGGATTTTTCGCTCAGTTTTCCCGAACAGCGACGATCGGTTTGTACTTGCAGCTGTCAATTGTTTCTCCATCACCACCCGTACGAACCGGGAATGTCGCTCGATTTTCCCACTTGGAAAGCGGCTAGTGTGAAGTGAAAAGGCTGTAATACAGCTGTGAATGACGACAAAAAGTTTGGTGACAACATATTCACGTGACTACTATATTCACGTACTTATCTATTAAAAGTTTAGTTCAAAACTAAATTTTGTTGTGTTTTTGATCTCGATCAATCTTGCTAAATACTTACATTGTTTTCTTTTGATAATATATTATGTGATTATATTATAATGATTAAGTAATGGCTTTTAACTTACACGATTGTAGGTTGGATAACAAATTCTCAGAAATCTTAAGAGATTAATTGGGCAATATTGCCCCGTATCAATTCGGAACATTGCGTAATTTATCTTCTACATATTGGAGGCTGAATGAATCGGTAGGTATTGCCGACTATACGAACTTTTATTCGTAGGTACCTAGCATTTTTCTGACCTTCCACTGTGTAAGATAGACACTAATTCATGTTCTTTTAGTGTAATGTAAGATATATTTCCACGAAGAAAATAAAACAAAAATTACTTCCCTCATTAGTAACATACGGGGTGTTGTTTTTTTTTAAATAAAACTTCAAAAGGTTTAGGTATACACGGGAATCGACCTCGCCATACGTACTCAATAGATCTTAAACAACTAGTCCACTACAAGCAGTAGTCAAGCGGTTCGTAAGTTTAATTGCTTGTTATCGCCCAAGTGTCCTGTTGGATAACTTTGATTGCACTTGACCTAATAGTTTCATCATTATCGTTATAGTATTGTTGTAACACGAAAGCTTTTAATAAACAAATATGAGTTGGGTAGAGAATATAGTGACATCATAAGTCTTCTTCAAACTTTATGCTACCTACTAGGTACATATAGCTACTTTCGGATCATAAAGATTTAAATCGGTTCAGTCGTCTTCTCGTTCCAAAAAAAAGTTTTACAGACAGTTTTTCGTACATTAGCATAAACTGAAAAGTTTAAAATTTGTTTTTTATCATTTAGAAAAGTGCAGCTTCTCTTTTATTCAGCGGCTGAAGGGACGACTCATATTGCACATGTCCCTTAAAAAACTTTTTGCCTGTTACGAAACGAGCGCTTGGCCAGTATTAATTTTGGCACCAATAAAATATTCAAGAACCACGGTAGTAACATTTAGTGGTCGTTTCATTTAGGACCTTATATCCACATATTAGAACACGTTATAAATATACGTGGAATAATGTCGTATGAATTGAAAGATAGAGTGATAAAACGCCACTTGGACAAAAACCGGTATGTCCGTCAGTTCAGCATTATCCATAAAATCCGTTTTAGATAGTGTCGTTTTCTGGCTTACGAGTAGTTACGTGCCACACGGAACAGTCAGACACACAAAATGGAATGCTAGTTCAAACGTAACCCTCCCTAGAGGATTTTGAACGAGTTCGTGCCGGTTCGCCGCCTACAGGCGACAAATAGCCGAACATTTTTACACCGGCCTCACTGTTGCATATTTTACAACGGGTCAAGAGGCTTAAAGCACTTTTCCGGTAGATAAAGCAACAACCAACGTATTTGTTAAAAAAAAGACTATAGGTAAACGAATGAAACCGACCCGTTGTTTAATCAAAGCGTTTTAAAGCTTTTCCAATTAAGTAAGCAATTTACAAGGACTGGTTCGGTTTAGTGACGAGATAATGAGTTTGGTGTGTTTTTTTCAAATACATTTCGCTTTTAGCTAAAACTTTGAAATAGGTGAATAAATTCATCTAGTTCATTTTTGAAACACTAATCAATAAGGACAGGCTTGCGAAGTATAACAAAATCTAGCAAAGAAATGTCGGACGAACAAACGACTAATCCAAGGTATCCTCCCAATAAAAAAATCCCGACTTCCTTCACAAAGTGCCGAACTCAGTAGCATTCCTAGAATTTCTATCTTTTATTCGTTGATCTAATTTTTAGCCAAGACAGATGTTCTACGTGCAGCAAGGCGACATTTAACAAACGAAGTCGATTTTCTGAAATAAGTTCCTCGATCCGGGACAATCGTGTTTCGTGAAATCGTGATAAACCTTCGGCTTTCGGCGTCGTAGTTGAGAAAGCGGGCCATTCTTTTGGCCGGGCCGTTGGGCCGTCCGAACACAATGCGATCGCCGAGTGGCTACTTTGATTGCATTGCGGTCGCTATCGAGCTCTGAATTTTTATTGAAATTGTTGTCGAGAAATGTGGGATTCGGTCTGAATCTAGGCTGCTTTATTTTTGTGGATACGCTGACCGTGATTCATTTTATTGCTTTTGTTTTGTTAATTTTATTGTGTAACGTATATGTGTAATATATACGTATGTTGTTAATTAATTAATGAGTAACATAGAGGTTTTTTAATTAATTACTTGCACATTACATTATTTTCAAATGTTGAAATGGGTTTTCTAGTTAATTACATTAGCAATTGTTTTAGACACAATACAAGGAGATGAACCATTTTATGCATACTCTCTACATTGAAGTTCATAAGTTAAATATTTACATCAGTGTTATCATACTTACAATAAACATTGGTGAATTATTACAGAATGTTTATTTACAGTGCCATAATCCTAACACATCAACAAGCTCTAATTCCATGCATATCCTGATAGTGGCTGTATTGACTCACAGTAATGGTATTCCACACAAACACGGGATGTTTGCTGTATACATCTACACATACAACAACTTATACACACACATATACACTTTCTACATGTATACAAAGTCTACAATCATTGTACGTAGTTAATTATGTGCTTTGATTGTCTGTCTGTCTGCTGATAGACGGGCGATATTGTTTTAGTAGCTATTCAATCTCCGAATATAATGTATGTACTTGTAGTATACGACACTTCTGTCTTTGTGAGTTTGGGAATTATGTTTGATGAGAAACAATAATAAGATTGGTTTAGTGCGAAGCTTGTTTGTTTGTAAATGGAATAGAATTCGAGTAATTTTGTAGGATATTTAATATTCAATCACAGATATATTTGTTTTATCCAGGTATCTATATATTTATATCTATATATTTGATGGTTTGTAAAATAGAGAATATTCTCATCCCGTATCACTACTATTTTTTTCCATTCCAAGTGGTACCTAGCGTACATCGGTTCAACAAGGTTTTTTATTTTTTTTATGGTCTATAGTTCTGTTAAGTAGATACTTCATAAGTAAAAAATATTTGTACAAATATTTTATTCAAATTCTTATTCAAATAATTATTTGAAAGTTTTCAAAACAACAATATTAATCATTTCTGTTTTCGTCCAATTAAGTGTGTTAGAAGTTGTAATCTAGTTAAAGTTATTCGTTCACTACCATCCTATCGTCGTAAATCATTAAAAAGTTATTGCTTTACTACTTAATAGGGATTTATAGAGGATGGGAGGCTTCGGAATTAGTTTTGGTTGGTAACAGGCGCGACCTGTGTCGTTGGTAAGGCTTAAATTGGTAAACTCACGGGTTAATACTGAATGTTTTGTACAACAAAATTAGTTAAAGCCCTTACAAATCTTTGTTGAAACTATAGTAAAGTTATACTATAGTAGGACATAGGCTTGGCATAGTGTGGGAAACCTTACCCTCGAGACGTGGGTGAAATGAAAATGGATTCTTCTCAATTAAGATAAAATAATACTATGGAAATTCTAAAGTAAGATAAAATAGAGAGACATACAGACGGACAACGCAGTCTCAGTAATAGGGTTCTGTTTTACCCTTTGGGTACGGAACCCTAAAAAGAAGTAAATAAGAAAACAAACAGAAAGTGGAGTGGGTGTTTAAAATCAATTCTAATATTCATCGACAGATGTTCTTCAAATGTGCAAGATAAAAATGATAATGTCGAAAGTTAATAAACTTCGACTCTCAACTTGTCGAACATATTTAGTTTCTCTGAAAGTTCGACACGTTTCAAGCAGATGTCGTCCATGCTTCAGTCTCGTGGGTTGTCGAAAACTCAATGTCGTAAAAGGTCCACTTTTTATAGCTTCGTCTTGACAATTTTCGGAACATAAAACGGCTACTTGTTATAAAAACCACTCACGATCAAGGATCATCATGAAAAGTTCCCGCTGACGAAGATAAACACCTTCAGCCGTGGCTGAAATGACCTTTGGCGTATTGCCTGCAAGATTCTCTGTATCGTGTTGGAGTCACTTTTTAATTCCCATATGTTCAAAGGTAATATTTATTACAATCTGATAATGGTTTAACAGGAGTTTTTGTTTCACCTTAAAATTATTCCTCGGATAGGTTATTTCAAACTTATTTTTGTGGTAAAGGGGTTAACAGAAAATCATGGACTGACTAAATTGATGAGCACGTATAGAAGTATTTCAAGGTCAAAATTATTACAATAATCAAAATCTATTTCAGAACAAAACTACACCTTATTTCAAAATGATTTCTACAGTTGCATTCTGACAACTCCATTCATAAATAAATTATCAAAATGGACTTCTAGATTCACCCTTTTATTCCGAAGCTTGCACGAACTACTCACGTGCGTCATCAAGTCTATGACGTCACAGACGCAGTCAGGTGACACATAGTCATCTTCGTTAATGCTGTGCACCTTTTGTTTCGAAGGTCAAGGTTTGACTTTAATACTGGTAATGGACAACCCTACTGTTGACGTGACTACTATGGTTTCTCGATAGATTCTTGGAAGTCACTTTTGATTAGTGAGTTTGCATATTCGGTTCTCGGCTGTTGAGTGCAATTTTTAATTTAGTTCTAGTTCTAGGAACCATAGATACGGGTGAGAATTTTGTGACCATTTTCAAGCAATTTTTTCGCCAGTTTTATTCGCGAGGAACTTTCATAAAGATGTGATTTTTCAGACGCGTCTATTTAATTTTATCTTTTTCCTTGGTAATAGATAAAGCATTATACAAATGGTTTAACGCACGTTTAGTTAACGAAAGTTAACATTTTGGTACCTATTTATGAGATTCTTCCATACTACCAATTGTACCTCAATCTAAAATCCATACAAACCAAATCGAGTTTAACCTCCAGACCACAAGATTTTTAATAGTAATGTACTGTAATCGAATCCCTCCGCTGATAATGATACTTTTCGTACTGTCGCCGTGCCGCTCCACCTTGGAGATTTACGCCCATGAATAATTTAATCAGAAGGACAGCTTTTAACTCGCAAATCCTCTTAAATTACTTTCTAGACGCGATAAAGTCCGAAAACACGTTTATTTATGCACTAGCTAGGCAGACGGATTGTTTGAGTATTCAGTGGATGGAAGCTTTTGCACAGAAATGGAAGGCGTTGACTGGATTTGGCGGTTAATTGACAGGCCCTAAAATAACAGGCTTAAAATAAGAAATACAATTGACTTTGTATTCAATATACCTAAGGGCCAAGAGATTATGCAAAATGTAGGCATAAGCTCCTTTATTATTACAGTTATGTATCATTATAAAACTTACAGTTCATTAAAAGGGTATCTTAAAGTAATCTTGGAACATTTCAGCAAACCTTGGTATTATTCGTTGAAAAAAAGTAATTCATTCAGGATTTAAAAAGTCCCACTAAGACCTTTTTCTCTAAACTAAGCTGATTAATTTAGACACTTGTTAGGGCCATTTTGCAGCATGTCCCATTTAAGTCGCTTTCACTCAAGTACGGGGAGATTAATTGACATATTTGCGGCAGTACTCCAAAGGGAAGATATTTTCACTGCAAATTAGTAGAGGCTCTAAATTGTTCTACCTTCGTGTACAATGTGATTACTGGCTATGTGGTGTTTCGGGACTGATTCATGATGTAATAAGGCTTTGAAGGAACGCCGGTGTCTCTTAGTAGGAAATACAAATCTTGCGGAATGAGGGTTTGTACCTGTACAGATATTTGTATAGGTATAGTGGTAAGGTGTCGTAATTCCTCAAGGTGAAAATTTGGTTTGGCTTAACATATTGCTGACATGCTGCATAGGAATATTAACGTTTAACTTTACAGAGGCTTGTATGTATAGTTTAATTTCATCTCAGTAAATACAGGGCCCGTATTATGTACATATAATACACATAATTTCACCAAACCAAATAATTATAGTGCTAACGTAATAAATGGTACTTTATCAAATTACTTCATGTAGACGAACTCGAAGGTCACTCCCATGGTAAGGGCGAAAGCTACAGATCGCGTGTGTGGTTCAAGGTCAAACTATTCATGTGCTATCGTTATCGGCCCATCAACAAATCGGACTCGATTCTCCAAATATAAACTACACTACTTAAGGTAAGGGGTAATTAATGGGGTTTCTTTTTTGAAATATTTGGCTATTTTGTCACGGTCACGCGTTATAGTATTTTACGGTTTCCTTTTTGTAATTAACGCTACATAACACGTGGAAAATTTTGATTTATGAAGGGGAAAATTCTAGTGTTTTCCGAATTTTCTACGACTTTTCAATTGACACCCTTCTCTCATACTGTACTTACCTGCCTTGCCTTATACTTACCTATTAAAAATAATAAATATTGCAATAAAACATCTTTATACAAAACTAGCTTCTGCCAGCGGCTTCGCCCGCGCTATACTTGAAATCCCGTTTTTCCCGTTCCCGTGGGAATTTCGGGAAATCCTCACTTAGCGGATGCCTACGTCATAACATCTGCCTGCGTTCCAAATTTCAGCCCGATCCATCCAGTGGTTTCGGCTGTGCGTTGATAGATCACTATGTCAGTCAGTCAGTCAGTCAGTCAGTCAGTCACCTTTGAGTTTTATATATTTAGATACCTATACAATAAAACTTTGGAACTTCAGCCCGTATGTTTCAACCTTCCTCCAAAACAACACGAACTTGGTGTTTAATCAGGCATTCAGCAGCACAGATCTGTGTGTTCGATGCAATACGGAACGGCAACTAAGCAAAGTTTAACTGGCACGTAATTTCAACTCTCAAAGGTCGGATTGCTGAGGTGCACAGTGATTGCAAGAATGCATCTGAATGGAACCGTTTACGTATATACATTGACCTTATAGCTGGGTGTGTTACCAATGGGGATTTTCGCGAAGAAATATGTGAAAAACATGTAGGTGTAGAATATAGAATAGTATGTGTAATTATGTAAGTGTATTTATTGCCTTCATCTCATGATGTTGAATACATCATGAGATGAAGGCAGTCCTAAAGTAGGCAAGTTACGGGTAGTCTTGTGATGATAATAATATTCGTCAAAACATCTACAGCTGATTTAAAAGTTTTTTAGCAATTGCTAACTTTGAATAAGTATAAACTGGTTAGAGTGCAAACACCCTGGGTTATTTTGAACTAGGCAAAAAGGAGACTACACGTGCAGACCGGGTTGTAAATCTGGTTGTAACTTTTGAAAAGATAGACTGACACACGATAGTAGGCTTAGTCATAGGATACCATTGCACTCTTTGGCTGTGGAACACTAAAAAGTCTATTGCCACAAAAAATCTGGGTAACCCTTGGCAGATAGGTTTTTCTGAATAGGCTTGCATATACGGCAGAAAGGACTCTGTAAAGTACCGAATTAGATTAGATAAAGGCCAATTTCATTGCCCGTTCTTGCCATTTTATTGCAGGAATATTTAACAGGCGACCATTTACTTATTGCGCGATTACGTTTACACAGCGCAAGTAGCATCTTGCTGCAATAAAATGGCAAGCAAATGGGCCTTAACAAAAGAGAATTAAATGCAAAAATAATAAAATATACTCCGCTAAAGTACAGAAATAATTGAGAACAAAGATTGAAGAGCATTGACATCACTAGTAATTAAGTTTTGGGTCATAATGAAAAACAAAGAAAAGTACTTATTTTAAGTGAAGCCTTGATGGAATCTATTGTTCGCATTGAGTGAGTGCACGAACTTTCCAGAATTCATTTGTTTTATACCACTTAAATTATAGCGTTTATTATAGTGCAGATTTTTGGTATGAATAAATAAATATGAATAAGGAGTAGTAATTTGAATAAGAATATGCAAAACAAAAGCATATTTTTAGTGCCTCTCCTGCACTTAATAAAATTGAAAATATTGCCAAATAGGTAAGTACATATAACATTTCCATAGCAGTCTATTTTTTCACAAATTTTCTTGTCACACAAATTGTGATAAAAAAAATGTTACATTTATCAACGAAGTTGTTTTTTTGTAGATTAATTAATTAGTAATCCTTAGCATAGAAACCATACCCACAGCGGACACAAACGAAATATATAAGCATAATGATATAAGGCTCTGATTCATTATGGAAATGACGCTTGTACTTTTCAGAAAATGTTCGACGCGGTATACAAATATAAAGTGGAATATTGCAATTGTACCAGATGCCAGTTGCAGCCGAAAACAATAAAAATTGCAATAATATCGTACTACAAACCACTAAGCCAAAGTGCTTTAGTGGTTCCTTTACGAGGCAAACCATATGTTCTTGCAAGACATTTGAAGATGAAACTTTCAATGTGAAAATTTTCAGTAGAAAAATAATGTCTCAAAATAGTGTAATACTTTCTTTACTATTAAAAAATACTGCAAAAATATTTACGACCAGTTTTACAGGTTCCAGATAAAGTTCTAAATACGTGTCTGGTAGATAGTGCTATAGAAATGTTTTCAGTTTTGATTACTTTTCTATGACATCAGATAGTTATCTAGAACTCTATGTGGAACCTGTAAAATTGGCCGTTAGCATTCCCGCACACTGTAGACTAAACAGTAGGCCGACAGTCGGTCCATTGGTAGACAATTTTTTTTTAAACAAGATCGCCAACCCAATGGAAGTTTTTAGTCCGTTTTATACCGGCAAAATACCTCATCATTGTAATGTGCATGTCACCATTCATCTTCATACTTATTTTTGAGCCCGAACAAACTATTGGCTTCCAAAAGTCTGTAGTGTGCAGGAGCTCTTAAGTTTATTAAAAACCTACTCAGATAATTTCTAAATTCCCAATCCTATATTGATACTTCGTCCACGAATATCGGATCACTATAGGTTATTTAGGCAGAAAGGTATCCAAAAATAAATAGAAATAATTATCTGTTTCAGGGATAATACTCCTGATAGCTCTTGAATTTATCTTGACCTTTCAGCAGTGAGAAAGCCTAGAATAGAATAAGAAAACGGGATATTCTTTTTTTGAAACCCGATTCATCCCATTATAATGTTGGGTTTTCACCTTCCTTTGTTAATAGTCTAACCGATATACAACCTTCTTTTATTTATAAGTGGCTAAGTATTTAAACTGACCTTTATCCTTTTTGGGAGAATAGTCTCTTGTTAGAACCGAATAATAAAATAAATCTATTAATAGTACATATTAATTTGACGTGTTATTTCGTACTGAATTATTAGTTTGTAGTGTGTTACTCGAGTGATTTTATAATATGTCATTAATAACATTTGAGATGGGTAAGTATTTTATTTGTATGTGAACTGTATTCTTTGGTAAACTCATTAATAATTTACATTTATTTCTGTTTGATAAATCAACTAAGATCGATGAAAATGAACGTGCCTTGTACATATAACAAGGTTCTTGAAAAAAAAAAGCTCAAACTACAAATTCAAAAATAGAATACTTGAACCGAGCGAGGTTGCAAATATTGAAACTTCTAACTGTGAATAAGCACAGATAGTTGTACCAAACTTGCTTCGAATATGCAGTTTTCCATATCTTTCAAGTTTCTTCTTTGAAAGTGTTAACAAACTCAGTCAGCCTCCAAACGACGCTCCAGAACTAGTCGAAATTTTCCTTGAAAACAAATTTTTTGGGACAATTTTCTTCGCAAAACTAAAGGGCACAGTTCAATTTACATAAAGGCTGATCTGTAAAAACCTTTTTGAATGGCGCAAACTACTCAAATTGAAGTGAGCCTTTGTACAAACTAGTTTGGCCTTTTTCGAAAATCAAAGGAGTGTTGTCGTCACAAAGGCTAGGTATATTTTCTATTATCGAAGGCTGCGACCATAAAACGGATCATATCGGATCCAATTTGACGCACAAACATTTGACAAACGTGACTATGGGCTATGCTTAGTGCTCGCCAAATTGGGACCGTGAATAGATTTCGACATTTGATTTCGATGGAGGCATCCACATGGGCATTTTTGATGAAACCGTCCTTTCTTATTTGATGAGTGTGAATAACTTTGTGGTTCACGTACATGGTATAATATGGTTTATATGAAAGTGTTGTGAGAAAATCTTAACAGAAAATTAAAGTTAAGAAGATGAGAAGAGTTTGATAAAATATGATATGAATATTTTAGATTGATTGGTGATTATGATACTTTGACATAAACTACATCCTTGCTTCCAAAGTACTTAAAACTCTCAACTTACAACCGCGCAGTGCTATTTATCAAACAGTCAAATTGAAGAGTCTCTATGGCAATCGCTTGCCAGTCTCGTATATTTACCCCGAAATATGTATATTAGAACGACAATAAATAAGGTACTACAAATCATACACGCCACAACCAATAAACCAAATGCCTGCATCTAATGTTTATTTATTTATTTATTTATTTATTTATTTATTTATTTATTTAGGGATGCCAACAGTTATTACATTGTGTTTAGGTAAAAATCGATACAAGACAATGTTGCAACAAGAGTGACAGATAGCCCTTAAGTGGTGCGAGCTTCATAAAACCTGTCATGATCAACTGCAAATGTTAAATGCATGTTGCATCATCACAAGTTGACATTTGATTAAGTGTTTGCTTTTAACTTAAATCTCTTGCTTTGAAAAAGCGATGTCTAGCTTTAGTGTAGCCGTTTTAAGATGTCTACCGTCTTGGTGATTAATTTTTAGTACTGCTTTAGAAATGGCGAATGAATATCGTGTGGTGACTAAGTTTCTTTAAAATGTTAGGAGATAAAAAATGTGACTCGTAGAAATAGTTTATTCGGAATAGTGTATTTTTCACGCACATGTAAAATTTTCATTTAATTCTTTACTCTAATCAAAACAGAAAACCTACTTTCATTTAAGTATCCTAAAATTTTACTCAATATCGCTTTAATTATGCAATCATTTACAAAACCTTTTTCATCCAACGCAAACACTAACAACTTAATAAATACATTTGAACTAACAGCATCGATAAATAACCCTCACTTACGTACAAGTAGCAACACTACGTACACTTCGTGCATGTAAATCGAGCCAGCAACAAATGTATTAGTATCCACGTCTGGTTGCATGTTGTTACCGTCTGAATGGCGTCTGAGTGAGATTGAACTACACTACACGTGTCTGGTTGGAGATGTTTGGTTCTCTTTGTGTACTTGCTCGTACGGTTGTTGAGGACCGTTGAAGTGTACTACGGTGAGAATTTCGGTACGATAAACTTTAAGTAAAGAAGCGATTTAACGGTGAAAGTTTTATTTTGGCAAAAGTATATAACAGAAAGCCGTGTTAGTTGCACTACTTATTATTCAAGAACGGCTGAAAATTGGTGGAGAGGTATCTTAGACTAGGAAAAGCACACAAGATTATTTGAGAAGAAAGAATGAAGTTACAATAACTATTAAAATAATTTCCTTTTTAATATCTCGTAGCACGATTCTTCGGCTACGACGTAGCAGTGCTACAATCGCATGCTACGACCGCCGTCGTAGTAATCATGTCTGACTTTACATAATACGATTTTGAGAAACGTTATGAGTCGAAAGCTTATCTCCGCGAGAAATAAAGCCTCTTTTTAATTAGAATTTATAATTAGTAGGAATAAGGACATAAGAAAGGTAAAGCAACATTTTCCAGTTCTTAGTGGAAAATTTACATTAGCATTCGTTGAATTCCAGTAAAGATATTTTATTTCCCGAAATGTACTGAGATAATAATCGTGGCTATACATTTTAGATAAAACGGGCACTGTAATAAAGAAAGCTTTAGTTCTACGCGGGAGTTTTATCGAATTTCCGCGCGAATGAAATCGCGGTCTGGAGGTATTAAATAAATAATGCATTTGTTTTATCTTTAAGGTCTTCTTTTTTAGGCCTGATGTTTATTTTACGTATTACGTATTTACTCTAGTGATATTTATCTCATATGATATAATCGATGTATCCAGTAAAGCATTTAATCAAAAAAATCTCGTGTTTATACTAAACTATCTCCCGTGTCTCGTAGAAACTATTCCGCGCACCCGGATAAAAAATAGCATATAAATGGGGCATTTCACATTGAAAGAAGAGATTTTGATACATACTTCTTCACAAATTCATATTGATCCATCAAGCCCTTTTGCAGTAAGAAAGACCTATACCTACCTCCTCCTATTCAAAAAATATTTGAGAGAAACCGCCATTAACTCCCATGTACTCTCAGGTGAAGGTACAGACGCTAACAGGTCAACTTACCCGAATCCGTCATACTTTACCAATCGAAAATCAACCTTCCTCTATTGTGATAAGGTTGAAAGTCTATTGAAAAAAAATGAAAGATTGAGGTAGGTTGCTGTGCTGGCGTGTGTACAAAACATACGTTGAATAATTCATGGCAACGCCACGGTAGCTTTGTGTGTATAATTTTGTTAGGGCACGACATTAGGTCAAGATACTTGAATTTACATGTGAAGGTACCTTTTGTTATTAATTAGGGCATAATTTGTTGGTGCTACAATGTCATGTTAATTTTATTTGGGTGGTTTTGTTGTTAATGCATAAGGCATGTTAATGTGTAAACATTTTTTGTTGGACTGTTCTTTGGAATTAACGAATGTTATTATTAATTAGCTTCCGCCAGCGGTTTCACCCGCTTTCCCGTGGGAACGACTGCGCGCACCCGTATAAAAAGCTCCGTAGCCGATAGCCTTCCTCGATAAATGGGCTATCTAACACTGAAAGAATTTTTCAAATCGGACTCGTAGTTCCCGAGATTAGCGTGTTCAAACAAACAAACAAACTCTTCAGCTTTATAATAATAGTATAGATTTGGAAGCTTTTGTCAGTCGTTTCACCCGCATCTCGTAGGAAATTGTCTCCTTGTTAGGCTCTATTAGTAAGTTGACTGTGTGCCAAACATTCGGTTCAGCAGTATTGACTGACAGACAAACGGCGTTACTTTTGCATTAATAAATAAAGTTATTATTAGGATTGATGGATTATTTACTATAGTTTCAATGCGTAAACTTAACGTACCTGTAAATCAAACAACGCCGCGGGTCAAAGCTAGTTCACTTAACTAAAAACACGATTATGTAAGAGCTTAAATATTTACGGATGAATATGCTATTAATTCTTTAAAAATAATAAAATATTCAGACAGATAAGCTGATGAAAATTAAATGAATGAAAACAAGTGTTGTTACAATTCAGTTGAATAACAGACATTAATTATTCACACATTTGCGAGCAAAATATTAATTTTAATACATTAACACTACAATTGGACGTTAACTGGACGAAATGGCGGACAAACTGACGGAACCGCCACAAAGGTAATATAGTGTAATTGTGACAGCCGACAGATGTTTCGTTTAAGGCGTCCCAATAACCTATCTGTCTGTTGATTTGCTTGCTAGAGATAGAATTTTAACATTAGCTCCATACAAGTGATGTCAAATTCCTGTCTCTAGTAACCAATTTGACTGACAGATTGAATATTGAATTTCGCCGTAAAAGTATAAGTTGTTGTTTTGATGGAAATGTGACCGAGTCTGAAGTGTTTTACTCGATATAGCAACTTTTGGGTGTATGTCTATTGGTCTATAGATCTGCTGGGTAATTATGATAGCGCTCACGATTGCCGCTTAAAAGGGACCGCCAAAAATGTCGAGTGACGACGAGCGTTGTTATCGTACACTTGTTTGTCTAGTTTTTGGAGCATGGTTTTTGAAACTAAAACATGAAGGAAAACATAATATTTTTATATATATTTTAAGACTTGAATAAAAGAATAGTTTTAAATATACAATTTACTTTTCTATCTTATAGTGTAATCTCAATATTTCAGTAACTATCCAAAAGCTAGATCGAAGGTCAGACAGCAATCATTGTAAGTAAAATATTGATATTCAGCTGCATCTCGTTAGACTGAATGCCAACCGCAACCTGGTTGATGATGCAACGGGGCTGGTTAATGGTAAAATGAAAATACTTTTGTAATATCTAGGTAGTTTGTTTTTAGGGTTCCGTACCCAAAGGGTAAAACGGGACCCTATTACTAAGACTTCGTTGTCTGTCTGTCTCCACGCTGTATCTCACTAACCGTGGTAGCTAGAAAGGTGGAATTTTCACAAATTATGTATTTCTGTTGCCGCTTTAACAACAAATAGTAAAAATGAAAAAAAAAATAAGGGGGATGGGGTACGGAACCCTTCATGCGCGAGTCCAACTCGCACTTGGTCGGTTTTTTAGTATAAAAACTATGTATTTAAAATTCAAAACTTTCAAAAAAATCGATATAAGCCAGAAGCTATTTATAAGGCAGCGATTTGAATTTTGTAAGTAACCTTTGAATTTTGATCCGTTTTTAACCGACTTCAAAAAAAAGGAAAGGTGGCAAAATAAACACAGTCAACAGACCTGCAGACACCGACTTCTAGAGCCATGTGAAAAGTTTTATTTTATCCCTTTCAGTGTATTTTTGTGAAGTCGGTTTTGTTTTTTTGTAAAAAGTTTTTTATCTTAATATAGATAAACTGTTATAAGGTGATGTTTGCTGAATTATATGGCAAATTAGCGGTTAGAAGTCAACATTATACCAATACTTATTAAGTAGTAAACACTATGCTAATAAAACATCCCAGATTTAGACTAAAATACTACGTCGATTTTTAAAGAAATAATCGTGTCCCTATTTAAGAAACTTATCCTTGCAGATAAACAATTAAAATACGAAAAAAAACTACAATTTGTAACATCCCTAATTCGAAACAGTGGAGGACCGTTCTTACAAAGACAAAACGGGTGCGTGTGAATAATGCATGAACATTTACTGGTTGAACTGAATCATTTTAACGCTAAGCTGCGTCCAGACGGGCTAATAATTCAGCCTGAATCATAGTGTTAGAACTCGAATAACTGGCTCTGTTTTAGTAGGTATCCAGTTAAGTGATGCTGGATAGTTGAAATGGTGAACCTTACTTTAATGACCGTTGTATTGTATTTTGATTGTGTGTGAAGCTTCGGATTTTCTGCGGCTTTTTGAAGAAACCACCTTCGTCAAACGTTTAATGTTTAGTTAACTTCATGTAGGTACAGACAACAGCACATCACGTTACCACAATCTGTCAAATTTCTGCAATAGATTTTCAATATTCGATTGGTAAAATTTGACAGTTTCGTATACGTTGACTTGCTGTTGTCTGTACTACTATGATCCTTTAATATTTCCAACTGACTTATGCAAGCAGTCTTATGCCGCATTTGCTGTAATCGCTTCTAGAATCTAGATAAATCCTTTTATAATTTAAATTATATTGGTGTAATACTGGTGCTTTAACGAATTCCTCTTTTACTAGTCACGGCTTGCTATCAGCTTATTCGATGTGATTGAATACAAATGGATTAATAAATCAATCACAACCAAAAATGTAATTTCAAAATCACTCAAATGCATATGTAATCAGGCGGAATTAAAGTTTCATTAAATTTTCATTAAAATACTTGATGCGATCCAATTATATTCGGTATTTACATTCGTTTGTTTTTACCAATTCGATGTTCATCATTGCACTTGGCCGATCCGCCATTGCAGATTTTGTTTGGAATTTAACCCGTAAACTGCAGCAGGGTTTTGGCTCCTTGTTTATTAATAGCCGGGCGTTTACATCACAGTGTATTAATGGTAATTTCATAAAATGGAAAGCAGCAACGGGTTATTAGAGAGGGACGCGCGAACTAGAACATTAACGAGTTAGGCACTCTGTTTGAATACAGGATTTCAGATGAACATTGTTTTGGGATTTATTAAAACTTTAAATAGCCAGGAATAATTCCTGCGTGTTTTTTTTCACGGTTGTTATACAAAGCTGTAAAAATATTTAAAAAAATATATAAAATACTAGAGAAATAAGCCACCCCTACTACTTAGACGTGGTCTTGCATTATGAATGACCTCATAAATTAGTACCGAACGTAAAACCTTCAACAATGCATTATCACAATTTTATTTCAAATGTATTCATAGCAACTGAAATCTATCCCACATACTGATGCACTCCATACAATTTCCACCCAATACTGCCAAATTCCGTTTTTTACTGAAATCCGTTCGAAATTCTACGCAGCGACGGATCAGAGCAGTACGTTTCGATCAAACTTAAAAACTACAATATTGAAAGTCGGAACCAATATCGAGACTTATATAGAACGTTCTCGAATAAAGCCGACGATCAATTTCGAATATACTTCACGTACTTCGACCACGTGATGCGAAGAGCAATGCAGTGGCTGCATAGGAACTGCACATTCCAATTTTCGATACTAACGCTCCAAAACTTTTGATTGGTTGAGAATTTTCTAGAAAATTCTACAACGCTTTTAATTAATCTGCTTTTATTTTTCAAAGTGCTTTCTTATGCTATCGATATGAAATTAATTGATGAAATAATTGAGAAATCAATATTCTCCTTCCATGAAAAGTTGTAAAATTATATTTGTTGCACACGTGTGAAGATTATTTTATGTATTTTAATCAAAAACTTAAGAAGATTAAGATATACATATTTCGATTTAAACAAAAGAATCATCATAATTAAAGCAACCTTTTTAACAATCATTTTCACATCCATTATCTAAACTTGTACCTTAAAATAGATGGCCTACCCGTCTCTCAAATAAAACAGGGGTATTATTCAAGTAAATCTCCCGTTCCGAGAAATCATTGTGCTGAATATTCCACAAAGAAACCACTACTCAGAAACTATTCTTTTAACGACTGAAAAATAGTTAGAAAATTCTTTAATGTCGTAAGCAGAAACCGCGCTCTCATTAAAAAAAAAAACTGCTCACTTGTTCAACCTTTAAAAATGGAAAAAAATAACCTCGATATAAGCCAAAGCCACAGTTTAAATATATATCAAACAGTTGGGAAGCTACCTACTAAAGTTCGTAACGTCACATTCGNTGAACATTTACTGGTTGAACTGAATCATTTTAACGCTAAGCTGCGTCCAGACGGGCTAATAATTCAGCCTGAATCATAGTGTTAGAACTCGAATAACTGGCTCTGTTTTAGTAGGTATCCAGTTAAGTGATGCTGGATAGTTGAAATGGTGAACCTTACTTTAATGACCGTTGTATTGTATTTTGATTGTGTGTGAAGCTTCGGATTTTCTGCGGCTTTTTGAAGAAACCACCTTCGTCAAACGTTTAATGTTTAGTTAACTTCATGTAGGTACAGACAACAGCAC
The DNA here is from genome assembly GCA_002382865.2 of Heliothis virescens. Lineage (NCBI taxonomy): Eukaryota > Metazoa > Arthropoda > Insecta > Lepidoptera > Noctuidae > Heliothis > Heliothis virescens. Next base: position 10,366,170 of record NWSH02000050.1, on the reverse strand, counting down.
ATCACGTTACCACAATCTGTCAAATTTCTGCAATAGATTTTCAATATTCGATTGGTAAAATTTGACAGTTTCGTATACGTTGACTTGCTGTTGTCTGTACTACTATGATCCTTTAATATTTCCAACTGACTTATGCAAGCAGTCTTATGCCGCATTTGCTGTAATCGCTTCTAGAATCTAGATAAATCCTTTTATAATTTAAATTATATTGGTGTAATACTGGTGCTTTAACGAATTCCTCTTTTACTAGTCACGGCTTGCTATCAGCTTATTCGATGTGATTGAATACAAATGGATTAATAAATCAATCACAACCAAAAATGTAATTTCAAAATCACTCAAATGCATATGTAATCAGGCGGAATTAAAGTTTCATTAAATTTTCATTAAAATACTTGATGCGATCCAATTATATTCGGTATTTACATTCGTTTGTTTTTACCAATTCGATGTTCATCATTGCACTTGGCCGATCCGCCATTGCAGATTTTGTTTGGAATTTAACCCGTAAACTGCAGCAGGGTTTTGGCTCCTTGTTTATTAATAGCCGGGCGTTTACATCACAGTGTATTAATGGTAATTTCATAAAATGGAAAGCAGCAACGGGTTATTAGAGAGGGACGCGCGAACTAGAACATTAACGAGTTAGGCACTCTGTTTGAATACAGGATTTCAGATGAACATTGTTTTGGGATTTATTAAAACTTTAAATAGCCAGGAATAATTCCTGCGTGTTTTTTTTCACGGTTGTTATACAAAGCTGTAAAAATATTTAAAAAAATATATAAAATACTAGAGAAATAAGCCACCCCTACTACTTAGACGTGGTCTTGCATTATGAATGACCTCATAAATTAGTACCGAACGTAAAACCTTCAACAATGCATTATCACAATTTTATTTCAAATGTATTCATAGCAACTGAAATCTATCCCACATACTGATGCACTCCATACAATTTCCACCCAATACTGCCAAATTCCGTTTTTTACTGAAATCCGTTCGAAATTCTACGCAGCGACGGATCAGAGCAGTACGTTTCGATCAAACTTAAAAACTACAATATTGAAAGTCGGAACCAATATCGAGACTTATATAGAACGTTCTCGAATAAAGCCGACGATCAATTTCGAATATACTTCACGTACTTCGACCACGTGATGCGAAGAGCAATGCAGTGGCTGCATAGGAACTGCACATTCCAATTTTCGATACTAACGCTCCAAAACTTTTGATTGGTTGAGAATTTTCTAGAAAATTCTACAACGCTTTTAATTAATCTGCTTTTATTTTTCAAAGTGCTTTCTTATGCTATCGATATGAAATTAATTGATGAAATAATTGAGAAATCAATATTCTCCTTCCATGAAAAGTTGTAAAATTATATTTGTTGCACACGTGTGAAGATTATTTTATGTATTTTAATCAAAAACTTAAGAAGATTAAGATATACATATTTCGATTTAAACAAAAGAATCATCATAATTAAAGCAACCTTTTTAACAATCATTTTCACATCCATTATCTAAACTTGTACCTTAAAATAGATGGCCTACCCGTCTCTCAAATAAAACAGGGGTATTATTCAAGTAAATCTCCCGTTCCGAGAAATCATTGTGCTGAATATTCCACAAAGAAACCACTACTCAGAAACTATTCTTTTAACGACTGAAAAATAGTTAGAAAATTCTTTAATGTCGTAAGCAGAAACCGCGCTCTCATTAAAAAAAAAAACTGCTCACTTGTTCAACCTTTAAAAATGGAAAAAAATAACCTCGATATAAGCCAAAGCCACAGTTTAAATATATATCAAACAGTTGGGAAGCTACCTACTAAAGTTCGTAACGTCACATTCGCAAACGCATGCGCATTGACGAGCATTTATGTACCTTTACCAGTGCTGTCAGTACTGACTGTCACGTCAAGAGCTAGCGCGCCAGCTAGCATTTGGCCAAATTAGGAACCAAAGTTTGACAGATATATATGTCAGTACTACCAAGTGACGACCCTACGGCTTCGATGGTGCTTACGTCATCATTTTGACAACGAAGCTTAGCTTCATTACTGGTACATCTTTATTCTGTGCCAAAGCTGTGACGAAAAACGTGTAGAGTAATTTAACAGGTGAATTCGAAAAAAGAACATCGTTTTTCTCGAAAAAAGGTTACTCAAGGATTCTCAGAAACGTAAAGTCAATTATGATTTTGGGAGACGACACTGTCTGGCAACGTTTAAATATGGAAATGAGAATTTAATACTTTTCATGCAGGACTATTATCAAAGTTGTCACCCACTTATCGCGTGTCGTTGTCGAGTCAAACAACATGCAACCCCAGTTTCAATATCCGGGCTATATCAAAGTTTGCTCGAATCCTCGCCTCCAGGACAATATCCGACACTTGAGGATTAAACCTAAGCGTTCGTTTTATTTCGTTGTAGAACCCCTTTTAAAACAGGTACAGTGAAGTACGATAGTGCATAAATACGAGTACTTTCTACCTAATATAAATCCTTTTTTTTTTTTATTGACTCCACAGTCAAATGTTACCTCACTTACTTATCTCTTAAACAACATTACCTAAGTATCATCCAATATTTTTTATACAATTCTAATAACTTCTAAAATACGAGGCATAATTTAAACGCTGCCGCTAACTTGTTTTTTGTGTTCCTGTCACAGCTGATTCGATTTATGTCCGTAACTCTGTGTTTCCCTTGTAGATTCTTATCGATGAAAATATTCCTGTTCCTGTAACACCCGTTGTATGAAATAATAAAATTCAAGTTATATATTCAAACGGGTGTAAAACGACTATAGTGCGTGGCCATATCATTATCAAGTAATAAATATTCAAAATACCTAATTTATGCAGTATAAATGATCCCATTTAAATCGTATCATTACGTATAAAAAATGTGCTTTATAATGCCCATGTCACGTGTAAAATATGCCCACAATATTACAACATATACGATGAGAGCAAAAGTATGACTTTTCATAACAACATGACAATTCCTATTTATCAATGTCCCACTTTAATATCAGCCAGCAATTTTCCAAGAGGATTGTGACCTTTGCATTTCTCAGCCCAGTGCATAACAGTATTTCCCCCTTTCAATATACACCTTTATCTCTTTGTAGATAAAGTAGGAATTTGTTTGATGAGGAGGTGTCGAGCAAACGTTTCACGGCCACTGCACTGACTGGCCTAGGCGGTCAGCGTGCTAATCAATACCCAAGTAACAGATGCTTTGGCTTATAAATTATACGCGGATAATCACAAGGGATCGCTTATCGGTCGATTAGCTTCGGTTTATTTTCAGGTTGTTGCGAAACTTTTATTGGTGTTCAAGTATAGTTGGTTGGAAAGCAGAATTTGCCTTTCCAAATATAAGAGCAACCCAGATATGTTTAGGTAACTCAAAACGAAATAGATTTGTTCAAACAGTGATAGTGGCGGAATGTAAGTTGATATCACATTATAGGGTCTGAAAGTAGCCACCAGAAAAAAAATACGATTACTGACCAAAGTCAAAACAAATCGGCCGCTTTCGTTGATGGCTTTTTTCCACCATTTTCATTCTCCATTACGGGACGTTGTCGACGTGAATAAAAAATCGTAACATTCCGAGAAAAATCTCTCTCACTGATTCGCTTTTTGTGTGACGTTCGCTTAAAAACATTTAATTGCGTGCGAGAGGGTGATCTCATCCCTATGTGGGACATATGATAGTGGAGTGACCCAATTCTATCCACTCAGCTTGTCATGGAAAGTTTGGATTTAGAAGCCACCATTATTTATGCAAATTATTTAGAACGGGGATGTGGTAGCCTCGGATTCAGCGAAATTGAAGCTGTTGTTTTTCTCTTTCAATGTAGACCAAATATTTTGTGTTGGTCTGGCTTTTGAATAACTTGTGTGTTCCTGAAAATATTAAGGTGACCTGTCTCTCAATAGATAAACAACGATAATAATTGACTCAAGAATTTTGGCTGATAGTATCATTACATATAGCTTACGGTCCGTGACCCTTTAAAAGTCTATATTTTGATTTATTACTAACATAGTTTGTAAGTATATTGTCACTAACACTGAGTCTTGTTACTCAAAGACGACATAATTAAAATAATCTGAGAGATCTTAGACGACATAATGAATGATCGTTTATGTTAACTTTTACACATGTTACATTCCTTTATTTCTCCCATCCAAAAAAGAACAAAAGTAATAACAAAACTAATCTCCTAAAGCTTTTATAATTTATCCAAGGACAATAACACTGAACGTTTAATACAGCTAAGTGATTGATAATGTACCGCAAATGGCGGACATGACGTAATAATTAGACTGAAACAATTAGCCTGATAACATACAGGCTGTTATTATAATCCACTTTAGTGTCCCACCCAGTTTAGATGGACAAAGCACCTATCGATTTCCTAATTGACTTTAACGAATATTAATGACTAGTTGTTGTTTGCGGGTTTACTTGTAGGTTATTGGAATTATTTTCCGTTGTTTGGGGTAAAATTCTACAGACGATTGCAGGTCAACCTACCCGAATCATAAGGTTGAAAATATATTGAAGAAATATGACAGATTGTGATAGCTTAATGTGCGGTCGTCTAGAGCATGCTTATGATTCGAAAAAATATTATGTGGAGCTATAGATAAAGCTGACAAATTAAGCTTGCTCAAAAATGAGGCATAAGTTATTTTTTTTTGTAGTTTGCTTAATCTACCAAGTACATCAGTGAAATTAATTAAATGCTTTTGGTAGAACTTCTAGAAATTTGATACAAAAAGTAATTTTATTCGTTAAAAAAACCAAGTGGTCTGACAATCTAAACGTGGGCCGTAAGTGCTGATTTGATTTGCCTAATACTATCTTCTACAGAAGTAGTGTGGAGGCGGACTTAACGCCTAAGGTCAGTTGTGACCTCTGAACAAAATGCTACGCCCGTTTCCACTTCCAACGTAATTTGAATATGAAAAAAATGTGAAATTACTTAGACAAACTATTTTTTTGTGCGACTAGTCAGACGCAACATTTTTTTCAAAAAACTTTGAATAATTTGCACGCTTCCACTAGCGGTCTCATACAAGTCCCGTGAGAACTCTGAAATAATTTTTCAAATCGACCCAGTAGTCCTTGAGCGCATTTAAACAAACTAACAAGCCTTCAGCTGTACAATATTAGTACATACCTTTTAGTTTCGTTTCCAAGGATTTGTTCACAATGAAAATAAAACAGGATCAACTGGACACTACACTACACATCTCATCACGTTAGCAAGGTAAATTCTTCCACAGTACTGTGACCAAAAAAATAAAGGTGGGTAAAATAATTGCGCTAGGACAAAGTAATTTACTGGTCCGTCTTTTAATTAACTCCGAGCTACAATTTATGTAGGGACGAATAAGAAAATGTGGCTTGTTAGCAAGTTCGTGTATTAAATAGCTAAGCATTAACTTGGTCACGTCTTGTAATTGTAGCACTAGTTGAAAAAGGTCTTCAGAGACATTTGTTAGAGGGAATTTTCCAACTATTTTAAATTCGGAATGTTTTTTTTTTGTTTTAGATACTAATGTTGTTGCTCGCGCAAGCATTATTAAAGAAGAATTCTTTAAGAATGCGTTAGTTACGGCCACGTTTACAGGTTCACTTTCACATGGCATAGAAAAGTAATCAAAATTAAAAACATTTCTATGACACTATCTGTCAGATAGCTATTTAGAACTTTATCTGAAACCTCTGAAACTGCCCATTAATGTTTTAGTTAGTTAAACTTTTAATTTCAATTTCCGAACGCGTCTCTTCTCATTTTGAAATTCAGTAGACATTTTTTTTTATGTTTTCAATATCCAATATGTGCAAAGTGTGAACAAGGCGCTTACGCAGCGAGTACGATTTTTTGCTATTAAATTCATTCAAAAAGGTTTGGACAAATGGACAGCCCTTGTCTAGAATATCTCAAACTCATTTTTTTTTATTTCAAATAGGCCTATAAAAGCTCTTATGAAACGTCAAGCTAGTTGCACGGTTAAAAGAAGTGGGTCTCATGGAGAAGAAACGGCAAGAAACTCCATGGATACTCTTTACATACATTATATCTGTACATACATTAACAAAATAGTCTCCCTTGTATTGTCAAGTTCAAATAGCTTACGGATATTGTACTTGAACTCGCTACAAGTGGCCTTGAGACTTGATAGGGCAGTAACATAGCCTTGAGGAGGAAACTAAATTATTCCTGACATTGTAACGCTTTCTCAATGACGAGAATGAGTAGCTGTTGAGAGCCTTATCGGATTGGTATTATGAAGTAATGGACTGAAATAAGGTTCTTTGATAATAATAAAGTATTTTTAAGGTATTTTTTATACACTTTTTCTTTAGGTTTTTTGTATGTGCCATAGGTTGATTGACCATAGATTCGTCTTCTATAACTTGGAATGATGATCCACCATCTGAAGACCTGCAGACCTTAAAATAAGTGTAGCTATTAGAACTGACCAAGACGAAAATCTTTAGGTCATGTAAAATAAATAGCACCAAAATTAGAAACGATACTAAGATGTGAAAAATTAAGCATAAAAATAGGTAGTCTCTTATTTTCAACATCTAACATAATTACCATACTGTCATAATAAATTGTGTACGATAATTTCGTTTACAAGGCGAATAAAACCAAAAAGGTAATTCTATATAGAAAAACGTTCGCCGTGGCAACAATTTATTATGGCATTAAAATTAATCGCTGCTGAAAACACTTCCCTTGGAGGTCTATTATACTAAATTTGAGGATTAAAGGAATTTAAGTCATTAAGTAGAATACCAAATTGTGAGCAAAATTAGCAACTTAACGGTTATAATCATAAATGTCATGAAGAGCAATTTGGGATTTATTTTATTACGCTAAGCGGTTGCAAAATTTTGATAGCAATTTTGTTTATAGTAGAAAATGTTAGACTGGGTTTTAAACCATCGATTGCTCGTTTAATTTAACAATTCCAGTATTATTATTCATAGCATTTATTTGCCAGTTCTTAACTTTTTGGTTTCAAGTACAACTTTGATGTTCCCTTAGACTCCTCAGTTCCCTTTGGACTTAAAATAAAATGATGGTCGTTATCTATACGTTGAACGACGAAACGTCGAAAGACATTTTAACCCCTTCATGATAAACCCCGCTACATGGTTCAATAGAGCATACTTCGAGGCTCGAGCGGATAAAATTCAAAAATGGAAGTGCAATTTGTAATTATTTGTCACAGTCATTAAATTCGGCCAGCTAGATTTCACTCCCGATACTTACAAAGCAGTCCAATTTAATGGGGCGTTAGAAATTCAGTTGCCGACTTCAGTAACCCAATTTTCTACCATTTTAATGTTCGAACAGACTTTTTCAATGAAATTACGAAGTTCCTTATTTAATCATGTAAATTGAATTACTGGGGAAAACATTACAAGTTTTTTTTTCTTGAATGAAGAAGTTCGTGTTCAATTGTTTTTGGGATTAAGGAAAAACAGTTTTTCCCTCGGTGGCCTCTTGATCTGAGTGTAACAACATTATTATAACTTTGCACACTCGTTATAAAGACTTTCGCCGCTTTTTAAGTTAAACATGTTTTTCTTGTTTTAGATTGGTTATTTATTTTCACTTTATTGTTTCCGAATTGTTTTCGCGTGTGCTAACTTTGTTGAAGTCGGAAAATGAGTTTGTCGAATTCTATTTTTGCTTCAAATTAAGCGTGAATGGTCTGTTTACCTTGTGGTACGAGGTAGTGCACAAATACAAAAATCTATAAGTTAGACAGGTATGCGGCTTGTGTAAAATATATGTATTTAACTCAAGAATAAAGTGTCTAAAAAATAAGACTATGAATTGTCAACTAATGATAATAATATTGATGCAATTACAAATTCACATATTATATTCCGATACATGCAATCTCATTAGGATGTATTTGAATATGAACATTCACTTATTCATCAACCAATCGTGGTAAGCGCAAATTACCCCTCATCAATCGACCAACCGCCTATTGCTGAACCCATTATCGCTACACTTCAATAGCGCAAAATTCTGTATAAATTTGAAGGAGGCGGCCAAAGATTTCCCAAAGGGTCGTTTATATCAAGGAAAGTGAATGATTTTACCCTCTACACACAGTATTATATCCATAGGCCTATTATACTCGCTTATTAAAGAAATCTCAAGGACAAGGTTCCTGAACGATCTTCAAAAAATCCGTGGAGTTCTTGAGGAAATCCGGCCTTCAAAAATCTGTATTCACTGAAATATAAGGACACTTGCAAACACTTAATGACCTAACGTCTTGTTATTACTAGGTACGTATATCATTTTATCTTTTGCAAGCCAATTTTACAAAATAAAACAATGCATATCACGGGCCTTAAATAATAATAATGGCTGAATTTTGAAAATTTTACTAAGACTTTGACTAAATATATGGGCATTGTTCTGGTTCTATTGCTCACAAGCATTGACTGTAGTAATATCGATTAGCCATAAAATACATCACAGCATTCATTATTCTTAATAACATTAGTTTTATGAATGCAAGTTTTATTGCTATTAATAACAGTTATCTGTAATTACACCATTATTTAATGTTCCTGGGGTACATTACAATGAACTCATATCGTAAAACGAATCATAGTAAAGGCTATTCGCTGCATTAGAGCGATTACATTGGCTTATATAAAACGAGAATATAATTTCGATTTAGAAAATTAACTTGTTATTAAGTTATCAAAACCTGTCTATTTTATTTCTGGACAGTTACAATGTTTCTGCTCTTTGTTTTAATTTTGTCATAAATACTAGTTTTGCCTCGTAGATCTATCCACGTCCCGAGGGAGCCATTGCTCGCTCTCGGATAAAAGGTAGTCAATGTTCTTTCTGTGGCTCTAAAATATCTGTGCAAAAACTGATATTTAAATTACTTTAGTAGTTTTAACAAAAAAGCCAGACAGAGTTGGATACTGTCACATTTATAATATTAAGGAAGATAAGATTTGAGCTTGGTACTATTCAATTCTTATAATTGACGCTGTTTCGCTGATTGACATTCATATTATTATTTTCTTTAATAATGACATTGAATATTTAATGATAAAACCTCTTCTGTCCTTTCAATCATTGTACACATGTAATATTGTGTTTCTCGCGTTCTCTCTCGTGCCATTCACATGTGCCTCACTAATTTAGCGCACGGCCTGTACCCGATTAAGTTATTACTGTGCCCTTTGTGTGCTAGTTACGACCAGCATTAAACACGCACTTCCAAGAATAAACGACAAGCCTTCTAATATGATAATGGTTCTATTTCTGTATAATAATGTAAGAGAAAATATTACCTCACCTTTGATTATGGGTAATGTCATGATTATCTGTTGTTGCTGTTATGTTCATCTGAGGAGGTTGTACTGCCTGAAGGGGCTGCGGGATTGTTTGAAAGAGTTACCGCGGGAACCGAAAGAAGTGGGTTTTTATTCTCTAATAGTCTAATATGGCCCCTGGACTTAAAGATACTGTACAATTAAAATATTTGCCGCTAAAAATCACTGCTATACATATGGACAATTTGTAATATTACCCATTTTGATCGTCTAGGGACTGTCTTACACTCGCCACTCCCGCAGAGAGTCCCGACAGAAACCATCTGATTATTTCCCATGTCCGATAGAAAAGTTATACATGCATAAGGGCTACCTATGTTATAGGTAAATGCTTAAATTCGAAGGAGCATTCACTTTCGTAGAAAGATCAACTTTAAGCATAAGATCTTTCTTAGTCTTTATTACATTTTCTTTTAGCAAAATCCCTTAAGATTGAAGTGCATTTTACAATATGCATTATTAATATTTTCTCCTCGGATAAAATAAATACATTAACTTCAGTATAAAGTAATGGCAATCCGTATCGGGGTTCTCGCAGCGACTTTCAATGGGGCTAATGAGCATCTCCAAGTAACGAACAAGTCGAATATGTTGTAGCTGGGAAATGTTGGAGCGAGTGTATTAGTTACTTACTAGTTTATTTTGTTTTAAGATGTAATGTAAGTAAGGGGTAAAAATATAAAGAGAGAAAAATGCTTCGTAGAAGGTGGCTCTTGAAACTTTTTCATTAAATAAATGAAATATAAGATGTTACTTATACTTATTAATCCGGTAATAAAAATGTAACAAATTGATTCATGATTTCATATATACCATGTTTAATTATTATTATTTTCTATGTATGTAATAGGAGGTAAACAAGCGAATCAACGAAAATATGAAATACATTCATCTACTTTGGTACATTCGGTTCTTAATTTTCTTGGAAATAGAATAATAATACATATTTTCCTTATTATGTGATGTTGAATATCCATGCGCTTCTTGTACTTAATAATCAGTTCTGAGAAACTGTAAGATAATAAATATGTTAAGCTGATACTATCAAATCTTTGATCTATTGTTTAGATGTAGCAGATCAATATTTTTATATTAATAGGACTTATGCTATGTAATCTACAATTTTAATTATTCTATAAAGGTATTCTGACCTAATTGTTTGTCGCATGCGGGCAACGACCGTACGGTTTGATTTCCAAACTGTGGCTATTGAGGCCAAGCTGTCCAGGTAGTAGTATTCCTTGGATAGTCGTCATCATATACTCCGGTGAATGTTTCTTATTATTTACAAGAAAATAAAGAATCCAACGTACCATGCATTCGAGATTTTGAACGAATAAAATCGAACCTGTTTAGATCGTCCGTCCTATTCCGTAGAACAACATAATTCTTACTTTCCATAAGCTGAAAAAGGTACCTAACAAATATGATTAGATTTGTCTACCACAGTGACTGGGTATCATGATTGATTCGAACCGAGCTAGCTAGAATCCTGAAGGAGACCAAGTCCGCATCATCAATCAAATCCGACATTATTCTACATACATTGGGTGCGAACACTTTATACTGATGTGAAAATGTGTACCGTATGGAAATGGGATTGATATAATAACTTGCTAATATTATGACACATGAATATGACATATGAAAGTTAGTCTTTTTGGTATTTGCATTTTCACGGTAGAAACAGCTGATCTGGTTGATGAAAGCAGATGTGAGAAAGGAGACCCTGACGGCGTTTTGTTTATACGTAAAGAATTACCCGGAATGTAAGTAAAACCGTGGCATACAGCTGTAAGACATGGTATAACTGATTTATATAGATGGGAACAGGTACAGACGACAGCACATCACAGTTATAATAATCTGTCAAACTTCAATGGACTTTCAACAATAATAGTAGAAGTTTAATTTTGGATTGGTAAATTTTGACAGTTTCGTGTAGGTTGACCAACTGCCGTACTGCTGTACTCAAGTTCCATCGGAATAAAAAATATGTAAGTACCAAATTTTAAGATTTCAAAGTCATGTTTGAATAGAGTGTCGATAGTGGAATCATTAATCTTTGACATATAACCCTCATGTCCATGACTTTATCGACCAAAAGCCATAGATCTTCTATAGAAAAGGCCTTTATCAAAGTAGAAAGGGTTTATTTTTTTAAGTAAGGCCGAGGGACAAGCGATCCCGCGTTGGTCAATTTTAGATTAAATTCGTACCTATATTTAGAGAGCCGCGTGGTTTATTAATGTTCGGACGAGATTGTGATGCGAGTTACATGAGGTAACGTATAAATAAGGTCACGTTTCATTTAAAAAACAACCATTCTCCGCGGTTTCATTCGATTCGGAACTACTTCCCGTATACGGACAGAATATAGCCTATATAGCCTAACAAAGCTCTCGTCAAATAATGATGCTGGTCTGAATTTCTCTATTTGATACCTCGCGCATGCGCTAGTGTTTTGTTCATACATTTTGATTGTAGCCTAACTTCAGAGTGGCAATAATAATTTTTTTAAATTTTATAATATCTTAACAACATTTACTTGTAAACTTGTATTTGTTGGTGCTTAAAATTGCAATTAACTACGTATTTTCTTTATACCTTACTTTAAGAACATTTCAAAGAAAGTCATTGTTTCTTGAATAAATTGTTCTTTACTAAACTGCAAGCTATTTGATTCCAATTTAAAATAAATAATATTTGCATTACAAAATAAATTGATTATAAACTTAAAATGTAAAGTCTTTAAAGCGCTAAATTAGAATTTATCGACTTTAAAAGTTCGTTGACCGAAAGGATTGAAGCTGAATTTAAAATTTATTTTAGCGGGAATCGAATTATTGTTTCATAGTTTAAAAAACAATTTTGTTTTCGTTTTAATGGATAACTAAAATAAATGTTTTTGTAGTAAATGAAGAGTGAATAAAAACATTTCTAGAATAACACTAATATAAAAAAAACATAGATCTATAAACACGCAAGAAAAGGCAAACCATAGGTACAGACGACAGCTCATCAAGTTACCACAATCTATCAAATTTCTGCAATAGATTTTCAACCTTATCACAATGGAGGTTGGTTAATGTTTCATTGGTAAAATTTGACAGGTTCGGGTACCATGACCTGCTGATGGCTGTACCTACTACGATTTTATTCCGTATCAATTTACCAAGCTCCTTATTACTTTTACCTAAGTTACTATTGTATAGGCTATAAGTATACAAGGTTCAGCTTTCCACACAAAGGATAGGCTGTGTGTTACGTCATCACTTCCATTGTCGTATCAGATTTACAAGGCGTCTGAATTCTTCGAGGTCGAATTGTATGGCAATAAATTTTATATCAATACATTCAAGACATTATGGGATTTAGAGATAAATTACCTATGTTTCTTTTAAGGAAAAAATGTGTGTAATCAGTACTGTCGATCTTTTGATTACTTCAGTATATAATAAACTTATGTTTCAGCATTTGTTCCCCACGGTTCGCACGGTGAGAAAAGATAGCCTTGGTGCTTTCACAGGCTCTAGACTATCTATTTGGGGGCACGGCAGTGCCCCCGCCAAGTCGAGCGCTAAGCAAACACTGCCGTACCATCCTTTACCGGAACCATTTCGCCGCATTTTGAGGCCCCTATTTGAGAACCTCTGGATAAGACCAGAACGCTGAAATTTTCGTCATCCAGAAAACTATAATCACATACTTAAAAACCAGAATTTCAAGTCTGTAGGTAATTTAGTTCCGAAGCTAAGCGAAAGAAAAGTTTCATATTTTCGACACTCACTCACTCATGATCATCAAAATAGAACTAGTACTTCCCATCATCTCAGAGAGCTGAAATTTGGTACAGAGATAGGGTTTAATAGCCACATAAAGGGAAAACTACAAAAACTAGGATAATCGAAGATCTGGAGTACTTGGTGACCCTGATTAGAAAACACAGGAGCCCAACCGANAAAGTTTCATATTTTCGACACTCACTCACTCATGATCATCAAAATAGAACTAGTACTTCCCATCATCTCAGAGAGCTGAAATTTGGTACAGAGANAATCAAACTTTTCATTCGGATACTTAAGTAAATCCGTGTTTCCAATAAACCAGGTTCTGCACTGAAAAGCAACACATATATTATCGATTTCCTCAAACAGTCCAAACGTATAATTAAAAGTAAACGCCGATGGTAATAAATAATTAAGTCCTACTGTATACTTGTGCTTTCATTTTACAAATATGCCATCCAAATAGTTATACAGCATTTCTTTAGTAGCTACTTCGACCAGATCAAACGATTTGATGGTTACTTATTGAGAAATTTTTGAGCTAGGATAAATAACTATTTGACTATTGTTGACTATTAATTGTTTTATTATTATTAACTACTGTTCGTGAACCATCATTTCTCCTTCGTAGACGGGTACGACAGACCGCGTTTTAATAAAATAATTATAAGATTTGGCAAATTATCCTATGGGGTATTTCAAATCTGTCTATGTAATTGTCTGTCTATCTATCTGTGTATCTATCGTTCTTTCAAATTAAAGGTAAATCCCACCAAAAACATACTGTAAAAAACTAGCCAAGTCTCTATGGAGCTGCTTGTTTATCTCTAAAAAGTAATGAAATCTAGACAAAGTCGTGCTGAGTCTTAGGTTTCTTACTGCGATTTTTTACTACAACAGTTAATGTAATATGACTGGCCGTTGAACATTCTTTATAAGTTACTGGGTACAAGTCAACGGCCAGTTATATAACATTAACTGTTATAGTAAAGAAATCGCAGTAAGGAACCTAAGACTCAGCACGACTTTGTCTAGATTTCATTACTTTTTAGAGATAAACAAGCAGCTCCATAGAGACTTGGCTAGTTTTTTACAGTATGTTTTTGGTGGGATTTACCTTTAATTTGAAAGAACGATAGATACACAGATAGATAGACAGACAATTACATAGACAGATTTGAAATACCCCATAGGATAATTTGCCAAATCTTATAATTATTTTATTAAAACGCGGTCTGTCGTACCCGTCTACGAAGGAGAAATGATGGTTCACGAACAGTAGTTAATAATAATAAAACAATTAATAGTCAACAATAGTCAAATAGTTATTTATCCTAGCTCAAAAATTTCTCAATAAGTAACCATCAAATCGTTTGATCTGGTCGAAGTAGCTACTAAAGAAATGCTGTATAACTATTTGGATGGCATATTTGTAAAATGAAAGCACAAGTATACAGTAGGACTTAATTATTTATTACCATCGGCGTTTACTTTTAATTATACGTTTGGACTGTTTGAGGAAATCGATAATATATGTGTTGCTTTTCAGTGCAGAACCTGGTTTATTGGAAACACGGATTTACTTAAGTATCCGAATGAAAAGTTTGATTGGCATCACCATCCGACTATCAGCTGACAGTTTATTCTGTATTTGTGCACGGTAAAAAGCAACATAAATTCGGCATAATCACGCCGAACTTCGGTCGCATAAGTTCGGCATAATCATGCCGAAATTCGGTCGTAAAAGTTCGGCATAATCACGCCGAAATTCGGTTGCATAAGTTCGGCATAATCACGCCAAAATTTGGTCGTATAAGTTTGGCATAATCATGCCAAAATTCGGTCGCATAAGTTCGGCATAATCACGCCGAAATTCGGTCGCATAAGTTCGGCATAATCACGCCGAAATTCGGTCGCATAAGTTCGGCATAATCACGCCGAAATTCGGTCGCATAAGTTCGGCATAATCACGCCGAAATTCGGTCGCATAAGTTCGGCATAATCACGCCGAAATTCGGTCGCATAAGTTCGGCATAATCACGCCGAAATTCGGTCGCATAAGTTCGGCATAATCACGCCGAAATTCGGTCGCATAAGTTCGGCATAATCACGCCGAAATTCGGTCGCATAAGTTCGGCATAATCACGCCGAAATTCGGTCGTATAGGTTTGGCATAATCACGCCGAAATTCGGTCGTATAGGTTCGGCATTATGAGCTTAGGGAAAGGTCAATATAGTTTCGCATAATGAGTGACACTGACTCAAGAAGAAACATAATTTCAAAGCTTGTATAATTGTGGAGTTTCTTGCCGGTTCTTCTCCATGAGACCAACTCTTTGAAACCGTGCAACTAGCTTGACTTTTCATAAGAACCTGTAATAGGTCTACTTGAAATAAAAATTTTTGACTTTGACTTTGTTGAATCCGGAGAATGACAATGGTATTCAATTTTTCGTACGAACCAAGTCTTTTCTGTAGTTTTGTATATGTGGATTAGCGTATCCTTAATTATATAAATTTATACTTAGGTAACATTAGTCCAATAAGAAAAACAAACCAATAATATAAACGTATATCTAGTAAATACCTAAATCATTTAAATCGTACTTATATTTTATCCGCAATGTTAAGCACGTCACTTGCAAACAAACGCAGAGAAAATAGACATGTCATTTTGCGGTCTCTTACGTAATAGTTCTCGCTTCGCACCAAAGAAATAGTTAAGATGGATTTTATATTGAAAATTGAAGCGGTTTTCGTTACGGTATGGATTTCAGTGTTCGGTATTATCGTCAGCGCTTTGAAAAAAGAGCGCAAGGTGATTTTGTATTAACGTGTTTACGTGTATAGGATATAGTTTTTGGGGGTAATTCAACATAAAACATTTCAAAATCAATTATTTTTTTTTCTAATAGGTAAGCGTCTACATTCTTAGTTAGACGCAGAAGGGGCCATGGGTGGGTGAGAGATTAGACAGTGAGAGCGTTTTCTCCAACCTCAACGGAGAGGTCATCGTCACCACAAAGTCTATAAATAACTTTAATTGTTATTATTAGAGGCAGTCAAAGAAATATGTGATGCTTCATTTATCTCTCAATTATTATTTTCAGAAATAAAGCGATATAAAACACTCATAATATCCCTTTAGAAATATTTGTAATTTTTTATCTTACAGCGTTTTCCCTTGACAGTAGTTACGAGTTGGTACTGCAGAGTTATAAAGATACGGGTTTTGTCCCGTAAACTGTTTTTAGATAAGCGTTAAACAGGTCTCCTAGTGACCCATAGAGAGTACTACACCGTAGTATGGCAAGTATATAACAATTTTCTATATCTGCATGGTAAGTAAAAATGATTTGTAACTAGCTGTCCCCCGCTGTTTCTCGCTTTCGGGGCAACTTTTTTTGTCATATGATCCTTCACCTGATTACAACCAACACAACAAAAGAAGTATCATCGGAATCGGCCCAGCCGTTGAGGCGTGATGCGATGACCAGAAAACATTGGGGCAAATTTTTTTATTATGGATAAGACTTACACCCCGTATTTATATATGGCTGAACCGAGGACAACTGTTAGATAGGCACGTGTTAAAATCTACGAGAAACCTCATATATATCATTAAGCAGCTTTTCAACAAAAATTGCTCTCAATTTCTTTCTTTTCACTTTTATTATTAAGTAGAAATTTTAAACTTCCTAACTTCGCTAAATTCTTAATGTCGTTTTCATCTTTACGTTAAAATATTTCAAGTAAACCTTTGAGCTGAAACTTTCTTTAGGATAATATGTAATTAATCACTCAAGTTTCAATACATTAGCCGAAACTTTGAACTTAGAGACCGCTTAATGTTTATGAACATTTGAATACAAATTATTATTATAATTACAATCCAGTGAAATGAGACCCCTCTTTCTATCGACAATGAGGCAATGTAGGGGTCAACTCAGTTGGACCCCTTAAGCAGGTGCTTAGTCTCACATGTTGTATAATTTAGAATTTGTTCTTCTAGCTTCGTTCCAAGTCGACGAAGTTGATTAAATGTCAGGCATAAGGTAATTAAATATTTTATAACTGAAAAATAGTGGTTAAATGGAATATGTACTCATAGTTACAGTAGAAGGCTCGATGAAAACTTGTCTTTGTTTTTAACTGTTTATATTGAACCGCACCTTATCTTAAAAAAATGCAATCAGTAAAATGTTTGTCTGTCTGGTTGTTTGTCTGTATAACCGTTATAGAAACAAAAACTTCTTGACGGATTTTAATGAAACTTGGTACAATTATTTTTCACACTCCTTAGCTGGTTATAGTATACTTTTTATAACGCTACTATCAATAGGAGCAGAGCAGTGAAGGGAAAGATCTTTGGTTATGATGACCCGTTGTCGCTGGCATAAGCGACATGATCCGCGAACGAAGTCGCTGGCAGAAGCTAGTCTTAAATAAATTCCTTCGCTTCGTTTGCTTGCTACTTAAAAACTAATGGATTATTATGCGGTTTTCTCTAGAGAGATTTATGAAGTAGGTACTTTTGGATACAATTTTTGACAAGTGTACTAATAAGTTTTCTTTTCAGCTTTGGCACTGTTATGCACCCATTACACTGGTCTACAGCATTTTTGCAACAAAGGTAAGATATATGATTTCTTGTAGATTATTTCATACTGAATCATAGTCCAGAATATAAAATTGCTCTAGCACGTCGGGATTTGGAGATAAACCATGGTAATAGTGCTAAAAAGGCGATTTTTAAGGCTATTTGACGTAAATTTTTGGAGAACAAAAAAAATATAGTTTTTTTTTACCTATACCATCATAAATAGTACTACTCTTCCCGATGCCAACCCATTTTAATTTCTAACGCTACGAGTTTTTTTTGACGTTCTATACTATTTTAGCTGCGGTAGTTCGATCTCCCCTATATTCTATTTGATCTTATTAGTATGAAAAACTGTGATGTAAATATAAAATGCTATATCTTGGGAAAGAAAAGTCGTAAAAAT
>NWSH02000050.1:10321211-10335809 GCA_002382865.2 Heliothis virescens | reverse complement strand
GAATTATGCTGTCAAATATTTTGAAAAATCTTTTGGTGTGATAATAAATAACCAAAATAAAGCAAAATAAACAAAAACTTCACTGGAATTAAGTATAAATATTATATTCCAAATTAATGGTATTCGAAAATTGAGAACGCAGGGAAGAGTGTTCATATACGTGTTTCCAAAGAAACGAGGAAAAAGGGGCAAACAGTTAAATCTAACAGCGGTGGAATAAAAATGCAAAGATTAAAGCACCAAGATATAAATACAAATATATAAATATACAAAATCTACAGAATTTTGCTGTCAAATATTTTGAAAAATCTTTTGGTGTGATAATAAATAACCAAAATAAAGCGAAATAAACAAAAACTTCACTGGAATTAAGTGTAAACATTATATTGCAAATTAATGGTATTCGAAAATTGAGAACGCAGGGAACAGTGTTTATATACGTGTTTCCAAAGAAACGAGGAAAAAAAAAATGCTTGTCGAGTAACAAAATTATAGTTTAGTTGAATGTGGTGCTAGGTAAGCTTAGGAGTGGCGTAGTATTGCTACCACGTAGCCTAAAGCTAAATCTTCAAGTCAAAGTGATTGTTGAATTATTTTAAGTAATATCTACTTTGAATATGTATTACTTAAAACAATCAAGCCATATCTACGGAATTTTTTGGTGTGATAATAAATAACCAAAATAAAGCGAAATGAACAAAAACTTCACTGGAATTAAGTATAAACATTATATTACAAATTAATGGTATTCGAAAATTGAGAACGCAGGGAACAGTGTTCATATACGTGTTTCCAAAGAAACGAGGAAAAAGGGGCAAACAGTTAAATCTAACAGTGATACAGAATTTTGCTAATGCAATGAAATACAATGTATAAATATACAAAATCTACGGAATTATGCTGTCAAATATTTTGAAAAATCTTTTGGTGTGATAATAAATAATAAATAAATGCAAATTAATGGTATTCGAAAATTGAGAACGCAGGGAACAGTGTTCGTATACGTGTTTCCAAAGAAACGAGGAAAAAGGGGCAAACAGTTAAATAAAACAGTGATGGAATAAAAATGCAAAGAACAAAGCACCAAGATAAAAATACAAATATATAAATATACAAAATCTACAGAATTTTGCTGTCAAATATTTTGAAAAATCTTTTGGTGTGATAATAAATAATCAAAATAAAGCGAAATAAACAAAAACTTCACTGAAATTAAGTGTAAACATTATATTGCAAATTAATGGTAGATATTCGAAAATTGAGAACGCAGGGAACAGTGTTTATATACGTGTTTCCAAAGAAACGAGGAAAAAGAAAATGCTTGTCGAGTAACAAAATTATAATTTAGTTGAATGTGGTGTTAGCTTAGGAGTGGCGTAGTATTGCTACCACGTAGCCTAAAGCTAAACCTTAAGTCAAAGTGACTGTTGAATTATTTTAAGTAATACCTACTTTAAATATTACTTAAAACAATCAAGCCATATCTACGGAATTTTTTGGTGTGATAATAAATAACCAAAATAAAGCGAAATAAACAAAAACTTCACTGGAATTAAATATAAACATTATATTACAAATGAATGGTATTCAATAATTGAGAACGCAGGGAACAGTGTTCATATACGTGTTTCCATAGAAACGAGAAAAAAGGGGCGAATAGTTAAATCTTACAGTGATGGAATAAAAATGCAAAGAACAAAGCACCAAGATATAAATACGAATGTATAAATATACAAAATCTACGGAATTGTGCTGTCAAATATTTTGAAAAATCTTTTGGTGTGATAATGAATAACCAAAATAAAGCAAAATAAACAAAAACTTCAGTGGAATTAAGTATAAACTTTACTTTATATTACAAATTAATGGTATTCGTAAATTGACGACGCAGGGAACAGTGTTCATATATGTACGTGTTTGCAAAGAAACGAAGAAAAAGGGGCAAACAGTTAAATCTAACAGTGATACAGAATTTTGCTAATGCAATGAAATACAATGTATAAATATACAAAATCTACGGAATTATGCTGTCAAATATTTTGAAAAATCTTTTGGTGTGATAATAAATAATCAAAATAAAGCGAAATAATCAAAAACTTCACTGGAATTAAGTATAAACATTATATTACAAATTAATGGTATTTGAAAATTGAGAACGCAGGCAACAGTGTTTATATAAGTGTTTCCAAAGAAACGAGGAAAAAGGAAATGCTTGTCGAGTAACAAAATTATAATTTAGTTGAATGTGGTGTAGGCTAAGCTGAGGAGTGGCGTAGTATTGCAACTACGTAGCCTGAAGCTAAACCTTCAAGTCAAAGTGAACGTTGAATTATTTTAAGTAATACCTACTTTAAATGTTACTTAAAACAGTCAAGCCATACTTATATATATAGCATATATAAATCTACAGAATTATGCTTTCAAATATTTTGAAAAATCTTTTGGTGTGATAATAAATAACCAAAATAAAGCGAAAAAAACAAAAACTTCACTGGAATTGAGTATAAACATTATATTGCAAATTAATGGTATTCGAAAATTGAGAACGCAGGGAACAGTGTTCATATACGTGTTTCCAAAGAAACGAAGAAAAAGGGGCAAACAGTTAAATCTAACAGTGATACAGAATTTTGCTAATGCAATGAAATACAATGTATAAATATACAAAATCTACGGAATTATGCTGTCAAATATTTTGAAAAATCTTTTGGTGTGATAATAAATAAATGCAAATTAATGGTATTCGAAAATTGAGAACGCAGGGAACAGTGTTCGTATACGTGTTTCCAAAGAAACGAGGAAAAAGGGGCAAACAGTTAAATAAAACAGTGATGGAATAAAAATGCAAAGAACAAAGCACCAAGATATAAATACAAATATATAAATATACAAAATCTACAGAATTATGCTTTCAAATATTTTGAAAAATCTTTTGGTGTGATAATAAATAACCAAAATAAAGCGAAATAAACAAAAACTTCACTGAAATTAAGTGTAAACATTATATTGCAAATTAATGGTAGATATTCGAAAATTGAGAACGCAGGGAACAGTGTTTATATACGTGTTTCCAAAGAAACGAGGAAAAAGAAAATGCTTGTCGAGTAACAAAATTATAATTTAGTTGAATGTGGTGTTAGCTTAGGAGTGGCGTAGTATTGCTACCACGTAGCCTAAAGCTAAACCTTAAGTCAAAGTGAACGTTGAATTATTTTAAGTAATACCTACTTTAAATGTTACTTAAAACAGTCAAGCCATACTTATATATATATAGCATATATAAATCTACAGAATTATGCTTTCAAATATTTTGAAAAATCTTTTGGTGTGATAATAAATAACCAAAATAAAGCGAAAAAAACAAAAACTTCACTGGAATTAAGTATAAACATTATATTGCAAATTAATGGTATTCGAAAATTGAGAACGCAGGGAACAGTGTTCATATACGTGTTTCCAAAGAAACGAGGAAAAAGGGGCAAACAGTTAAATCTAACAGTGATACAGAATTTTGCTAATGCAATGAAATACAATGTATAAATATACAAAATCTACGGAATTATGCTTTCAAATATTTTGAAAAATCTTTTGGTGTGATAATAAATAAATGCAAATTAATGGTATTCGAAAATTGAGAACGCAGGGAACAGTGTTCGTATACGTGTTTCCAAAGAAACGAGGAAAAAGGGGCAAACAGTTAAATAAAACAGTGATGGAATAAAAATGCAAAGAACAAAGCACCAAGATATAAATACAAATATATAAATATACAAAATCTACAGAATTATGCTTTCAAATATTTTGAAAAATCTTTTGGTGTGATAATAAATAACCAAAATAAAGCGAAATAAACAAAAACTTCACTGAAATTAAGTGTAAACATTATATTGCAAATTAATGGTAGATATTCGAAAATTGAGAACGCAGGGAACAGTGTTTATATACGTGTTTCCAAAGAAACGAGGAAAAAGAAAATGCTTGTCGAGTAACAAAATTATAATTTAGTTGAATGTGGTGTTAGCTTAGGAGTGGCGTAGTATTGCTACCACGTAGCCTAAAGCTAAACCTTAAGTCAAAGTGAACGTTGAATTATTTTAAGTAATACCTACTTTAAATGTTACTTAAAACAGTCAAGCCATACTTATATATATATAGCATATATAAATCTACAGAATTATGCTTTCAAATATTTTGAAAAATCTTTTGGTGTGATAATAAATAACCAAAATAAAGCGAAAAAAACAAAAACTTCACTGGAATTAAGTATAAACATTACATTACAAATTAATGGTATTCGAAAATTGAGAACGCAGGGAACAGTGTTCATATACGTGTTTCCAAAGAAACGAGGAAAAAGGGGCAAACAGTTAAATCTAACAGTGATACAGAATTTTGCTAATGCAATGAAATACAATGTATAAATATACAAAATCTACGGAATTATGCTGTCAAATATTTTGAAAAATCTTTTGGTGTGATAATAAATAAATGCAAATTAATGGTATTCGAAAATTGAGAACGCAGGGAACAGTGTTCGTATACGTGTTTCCAAAGAAACGAGGAAAAAGGGGCAAACAGTTAAATCTAACAGTGATACAGAATTTTGCTAATGCAATGAAATACAATGTGTAAATATACAAAATCTACGGAATTATGCTTTCAAATATTTTGAAAAATCTTTTGGTGTGATAATAAATAACCAAAATAAAGCGAAATAAACAAAAACTTGACTGAAATTAAGTATAAACTTTATATAATAAATTAATGGTATTCGAAAATTGAGGACGCAGGGAATAGTGTTCATATACGTGTTTCCAAAGAAACGAGGAAAAAGGGGCAAACAGTTAAATCTAACAGTGATACAGAATTTTGCTAATGCAATGAAATACAATGTGTAAATATACAAAATCTACGTAATTATGCTGTCAAATATTTTGAAAAATCTTTTGGTGTGATAATAAATAACCAAAATAAAGCGAAATAAACAAAAACTTCACTGGAATTAAGTATAAACATTATATTGCAAATTAATGGTATTCGAAAATTGAGAACGCAGGGAACAGTGTTCATAAACGTGTTTCCAAAGAAACGAGGAAAAAGGGGCAAACAGTTAAATCAAACAGTGTAGAAATAAAAATGCAAAAAACAAACCACCAAGATATAAATACAAATGAACGAATGCGTGGGACCATTGGATCCATCGGTAGGTTCGTGCAATCGATTCGCATAGATTTCAGAACGATATGTATCATCATTGGGTCTCTGAGCGTGATCTTCAGTGTCCTCGTGATGGCTGTATCTGCTTTACTTGTGGGACTTTCGTTGGTAGTGATGGCGAGGCCTCCTAGCTCTTATACAATTGGATACTACATGTTTGTGCCGAATATTGTAATGCTCATGAACATATCGCTGTTCTTGGGGTCTATTATAATTCTACTATTCGGATAGTGATACCCCTGCTGAAGATGAATCAAGTCATACTAAACTGTTACGTCAAAACAAAACCAATGTTTTGAAACCGAAATCAATAGTAATTTATATTCCACTGAAATAATTGAAAAGCAATTTGTGTCGGCTGAATCTTGAACAGTGTCGCTGAGGTCACTGAAATCGCCGAAACCACATGCCGGCATTTTGTTGGCTTTACAGTGTCGTGCCATATTCGTATTGTTTACTTTTCTGTTCGTCCGGTCAAAAAGTAAAACGAAAATATGCGAATATGCAAGAGCGATATTTTTTTGCATGTAATAACAGTCTTATTTTTTTTATAAAAAGGACAAAACCCTTTGAGTTAGTTTAGTGAAATGTGAGTTTTTGTAGTGAAGTGAGTGCTACCTAAAGAACATAAGAACAAAGTGTCTTCCCCTTAATAGAGACAATAAGAAAAGTGTTAATGGACACATTCTTAATAGTAATCTACCTAGCAAATTAAGTTAAAATTAAATTACTCATTAGCTTTAGTATTAAGCTAGATTGTAATTTTATGGTGTTATCTTATTGGAAAATACCGTACACAATAAAAAAAAGAAATAAGTTGTGTGTACTAAGTTGCTTTAATATACTCGTATTAATTAATAGCATTTTTTTTATTTGCTACCCTTTGTTATACCAGATACAGTGGTATCTGCTTCAAACGCAAAAATGAATGCAAATACTTAACAAAATAGAACGTTATGTAAAACCATTATTCAAAGCCAATTGAAAATAGATACATTTGAAATCAAATAACGGTCGGTCCAAATCTATTCAGCCGGATTTTATTATAACTGAATTTAATTAATTGTTTGACCGTCGATGGCTTTTAGTGG
This sequence comes from Heliothis virescens, assembly GCA_002382865.2. Taxonomy (NCBI): domain Eukaryota; kingdom Metazoa; phylum Arthropoda; class Insecta; order Lepidoptera; family Noctuidae; genus Heliothis; species Heliothis virescens. The sequence goes on along the minus strand of NWSH02000050.1, from coordinate 10,329,501 downwards.
TTCATTCAAATGAAAATAACGAAATTGTTCTTGCGGAATTGATTTCTAAATGCTTAAATCATTTGATGTCAGTATTTTTTTATTTGTATGTTTTTTTTGAGCTTGTAAAATGCTGTGATTTGCCTATGTGTCCCTATTGAAAAATAGTGTGAAACGACACAGTGGCATGGTAGCGTTGCCTATTTATATCGGTCCAATTTTGAGTTACTACTCTGCTGGAACGTAAAGTATGAAACAAACTTTAAGGTACAGACGACAGCAGGTCAACGTATACCAATCTGTCAAATTTTACCATTCAAATATTTATCTACCCCCATTGTCATAAGGTTGAAAATCGATTGCAGAAATTTGACAGATTGTAGTAACTTGATGTGCTTTTGTCTGTACTTCAGTAAAAGTTACTATATTTTCTTTTGCCATATCATAAGAATTTATTTCAAGAGGAAATTCGTTAAAAAAAGACCTTTTTCAATTATGTACCTGCTACCTTCTGCCAGCGGTTTCACCCACATCCCTGGAAAACTACTTCCCATATATCTTATGTTTATCCTACGCTTATATTAAAGGCCACCAATAAAAAAGAAGTTCTAATAACCCTTATCGGCTAATTGATATAAAACCCCTGAAATTCCAACATTATTCGAACATTGAACCGACACACATTGCGTGGGAGTTACACCTACACGAAGACATAAACTAAAGTTTCGAACACACGAAAAAACATTAGTAAATGAGGTTTTAGGACTGATGGGCAGCTTTTGAAATAAATCAGACAATTATATCGGATAATCTACTGAAACAAAAACACAACAAAAAAGTGTGAAACATAAAGAGATTGCTTATTTAAAACGCATTTTTTTATATCAACAATTGCTTGATTACCAAGCAGGTTCTTATGCTTTTTACCCAGCTGACGAGAATAGGCTAATTTTGGGCTCCTAAAAAGTATTTAAGGCTAACCCAAAAATACCCAGGATTCTACAGCGCAATCCTTCGAACGTAACGAGAATATATTAATCTGTATTTTATAGTAGTCTCAACAAGAAATAAAATTAAAAACAGAAACATCGAACATTTCTTGAAATACAAGCGTGCTCGCACGTTAGTTTTCACACATTTTGATACATGGGCATCCATAAAACAGTACGAAATATTGTTGTGTATAAACTTGGCAGTGTTTAAGTAACTTCCGAAGTAGATAATGGTTGGAACACAGGTGTTTCGTGTGTGGGAGATATTTTAAGCGCTAACAATACATTTTTCAAAGCCTTGGCTACGCTTTTGCTGTGAATTTTGACACGGCTATTCATTGTTGCGTGTTCATGTGTGATATAAATGTTTTATTACATGAACTTTTGTTTCAACAATTTAAATCTTTTTTTTACCAAAGTCATAGTGCGAAAATAAAACAAAATCTATACTCATTATATAGACTTCGAGACAACTGAACCAATAAGAAAATTCTATCATTATTAGAAAGCTAGGCTATCCCGTCGGGTTCCCACAGGACGCCGACGAAATCGTGGAAATCACATAGTAGGTAATAAAGGCTTTATTGTTATTTGTTTATTGAAATAAAGTATTTGAATTCATAGCGAATAGAATTGAATCACAAAGTTGTGATATTCCACTCAGACCATTGCTCTGACATAAAGTACAAACTGTTTCATCTCAGCAACACACTGTTTTTAGGCCACAGTTGGCCCAGAAAATACGACAGATTTAAGGCTGTAATAATTGATAAAATGCCCATATTTCCTCCGTTACCTAAAAATAAGGTCGCAGAAGTACGCATAACTTCTAAAACACCCATTTTTATAATAAAACTTATTGCCATAAATCATAAAGTTATTCAAGGCAGTCCGATCCACGAGATAGGCACTTAAAGTTAGTTTAATGTAGTATTCAGTGCGAGTTTAGCTAAGTTCGTTGTGAGTTTCAGACAGATAAGGGCGCTGGCATAGTGAGCTGTGAATATGGAGGCGTAGAAGTGTTTATAGCTGTGATAATAATTTATTCAACTATAGTTGAGGCAACTATTCAGTCACTAGTTTGAAGTTTATGCGACGTTTGGTGAATAAGTTTTTTAAACATTTTACTCCATTATATATTTTTATCACGTAGATAAGTGTAAATAAAATTGAGTAAAATGCTGGATATGTTGATAAGAATTCGATTAATGAATAATAGGATATTTTAAAAGACCTTGTATCTATTCTGATTTAAGATTTGTAGCAAGACGGTTTCTATCAACAGGTATCAAGTTAATATATCAAAAACATGTTGAAAATATATTTACTTGCACATTTTTATTGGAGCTACAGATTCAGGTTAAATATCATCATAAAAATATACCTAAATGTTGGCTTTACAACTTTGCAGTCGGTGCCTCAAAAATTACAGCTTCACCTGAATTACTTTGGCGTCCAATCTGCAACCGATATTTCGACGAATTTCATCAAGCCAAATCAATAATTCCTTCGTTAGTTCCTCGCAATTATGATCGTTAAAATTTACCAGTTTGTAGGTACGTAATATAAGAGACGTTTCGTTGAATATTGCGATGAATTCTGAACATTTCCTGAAATAGAAGTAGTATTGTAAAATTGTTCTTGGTATTTTTATTTCTCCGTTATTGTTAAGCTTGACTTGGAGAAAATAAGTAGTACTTACCTAATATTATTCTCATAATATGCTAAATTAATATTGGACGGTACCTATACTTATTTGTTTACTATAATTTAACAAAATTAAAATCTTACCATTTTATAAATAAATATTGTTCTCACTTATTTTGTTCAACAATTTAAACAAAGAATAATCTTATTCCAGTTACAAATTTTGTTTTTTTTTCAAATATTCGCGAAGCATCTCGAACGCATTCTAAATTCGAAACCAAACAATCTCGGGTAAACCAGAAACAAATATTACTGTGGGACCACCCTTACCATTGGAATGCAAACGGTAGTTGAACATTTATTAATACTTCTCCGGCTTTACAATTTACGTTAATAGCCCAAGTGAATACATTGTAACTTCGCAGTTCGTTTTCATTATATAACGTTTTCATAGTTCAAGTACTTTGGTAGCATTTTGTACAAGAATTTACTCATTTGCGTGGGGTTCTGGAGACCGGAGTTTGTTTTACAAGTACTATCGATGTGGTTCAATACTTCTGATAAAATATGAGTTCTGTGTTCGTGGTACGAGAAAGTTGTATGGACTTTTAAGTTATAGCAGTTCTTAAATGATTTGTAGTTTAAGAGTTATATTTTTCTTTGGGAAGTACTTAGCAGTTATTTTTTATTTATTTATACCTTTATTTCAGGCAACTAGGGCAGGTAACTAGAAAACACAAATATATGTTATGGTCCAAATGATAAATTGTGCCTTATACATAATGTCCGGTCATTATGAAAAATGCCCAATCTGAGAGAGCAATTTAATAATGTTCATTCAAATAATCAAATTGACCGGGCATTCTACATATTGTACTTCGCCCTTTGGGCAGAGTAATTTTTCATTTTTATTGTTACTTGAAGTAAACTAAATGTTTAACAATTTAAGTAATCAGTCAGATTTTGAAAAGCTTGGAACGTCATTGAGGTAAATTCAGTTTTTTGCAGCAGGCATGATTTCTGCCACGGCTCCGGCGCTGCGGGGCTCCGGCGGTCCCACGCGAGTTTATCGTCGCAGATAGGTTTAACGCTCACCACTGCAGCTTCGGCTTGCTGGCCGGCGCTGCCGGCCAGCCTCAGCCGCGGTGGCGAGTGTTACAACCACCTGCTCCTCAACTCGCGGCCCGCCTCGCCCCTCCGCGCCTACACGATTTTGAATTACACTCTAGGGGTAGGGCAGACAAGACTGCGTGGAGTCGGATTTACAGCAATTCGTTTCTGTCATTAAAACCTAACTTACAGCTAATATTCTAGGATATATATTTTTTGGACAATTCGCTTACAATGCAAAACTAAACACAAACGATAGCGCCCGCCGCACGAGCCGCATGCCGAATAGCGGTCTCTGATTAGTCAAACCGTGTCACGCGTTCTTCCCTCCCCGCACCGCGTCAAATTTTGCTTTATTATCAAATTGCCCAAATATCATGTAGCAATGTAAAAATGACCGTGCAATGTGATAAATAATGAAGTTTAGATAGTAATTAATCACTCAGCCCGATAGAGCTAAACATTATTCATAATGCTCGCACATTTTGAATAATGCCCGCGTTAATCACCTAGTCCATAACATATACATATATCAAGACATGAGACATCCGATGGACATAAGTATTGCAGTCGTAGTTTAAGAAATTCTATTAAAAATACGCTCTACATAATTTTCTTTCCTTACAACGGGAATTGAATTATCTCAGAGTAATATTATTCAAGCTATTACATTATATATTACGCGAGTAGAATTTTAAAAGTCGTACCAAGCCGTTTTTTATTGAAAACATATTTAGTCTCGGAGTCAGATTACCGCTTTGACGAGAAAGGGTCTTATGTAGGCTGATGGCGCCAATATACGAGATTGAATTTCTCAAACAAAGTATTATGTCGCTTTTTTTAGATAAAAGCCTTTTTGTCCCATTTTGTATAGGCGATGAATTAGATACGTTCACAAAGTATAAACGAGTTTTGGCAATTTCGTTGTTTATGCCTTTGAAGCCTTATTTATACCTCGATACTTTTTATTATATTTATGATAATAATAGTAACTATATTTTATAGGTCATGCTTTATTAAACATCTTAGCACAATCTCAGCCTCATACTGAGTCTTTTATTTCTTTCCTCACGTTACGACTTCACCGTTCTCATCAAAGGGCACGGGGTGTCTTAAATTCTTCAAAACGTCACAAAGGCGTAAACGGGACAGTAGCAACGATTCACTGAGTGCTTCTAATGAGGGACCAAGGGCTACGTCCGTGCCATTAGTCGCGGAGTTTCCTTTTGACGCTCCAGTAAATATTTGCCAAGATATCGTTGCGAAAGTAACAATGCTCAAAAATGGACTCTAATGCTAGCCAACAGGGTGGGTATTCGTTTGTGGGTGCGGTGTTTTATCCAACAAATTAGCAGCACGGTGTTATGTGGGTTGCGGTTTTGAATTTTGATTTTGTAATTTATATGTTTTTTTAGTCGACTCTGATTGTGTTGATGGGAGGGTGCTTTTTGGTTCGGTTTACGTATAATTGATCAACAAAATGTATGTCTGCGCAAAGCTTCCGGATGAATGCAGTAAATTGAATATATCCTTTCATTGTATTCGATAGGGCTGCACAAAGTTTGTATGTAACATTTTAATGGGAGCCTTTTTTGCTCATATAAATATTGCAAGTAGGTCATTTTACGCAAAAATATGAAAAGACTGTGTGTCGAAAACGTGACATTAATTTTGAAGTCGATGTCAGCTACTCGCCTACATGTTATTTTATTTATTTTCTTCATGCATGAATAAAATCTAACTAGTCCAAAATTAATGTTGTATGACTGAATGCATATGGCTTATTATATTATAACGTTCTGTTTTTGAAATTAATAAGAATAAATCCTTTTTGGTAGGTACCAGTATTATTTAATTCTCAGATGGGTTTCATGTGTCAATGTCTGGCTGTGAACTTTTGCAGGTCGTTTGAAAGGTCAGAGAACTATGCATTATACTAGTGGATAACATGTGTTTCAATATTGTTGAATTAATTTATTTTATAAGTCTAATGCATAGAAAATTATATATATTGTTCATATTTCTTGGTATATTATTTAAATGTTTTTATTTTTATGTCTCGCAGGTACTAAATTTAAGACAGGGAATTACTTTTCACCTTTGTTGTTCTCACAATCGTTTCAAATTCTATAATGATTATTTTAGGTTATATTTTATCCATAAAAGGCTACCACAAAATCGAGCAAAAACCCACACATCATCATTTAGATCTAGTTAACACATTTTAAAGTTATACCAAGTGGAATAAAACTATTATTCCAACTATTTCGCGGAGAGCTACGCTTGCAGTTAATTAATTTAAAATTTCATTAACTACGACTGCTGTGGAATTCGGTTGAAACTGAAATTCCACTTTAAATCACATGTTTTTGAATGTGTGTGTGGGCCGTCGCGACTCACTAAAGGTGGACGCACAATTTTCAGAGCTGAAGATTTTTTTTTTTACAAATTTTCGTTTACATTTGTCATATGCAACTGGTCAAGTGTATGAGTTGTAATAAGATTTTAAGTAGAGAATTATTAAAGTGAATTACGACGCGCTGTACTTTATCGTCGGACTTTTGCCAGGTTTAAAGCACAAAATTGAAGCTGTTACCTATAATACAACTAAGCCAATTATCATCAAAAATGTCTAGGAACCACTAGACCAGACCAGACACCTCTGTTCGAATCGGTTCATCCATGTAAAGACTTCAGTACTACTCGCAAACACACAGACAACACCCCCTCTTGGCTTCAGCGGATAAAAACTCGATTCTTCGTAGCATTTAACTCAGATAAATGTGCATCCACCTTTAATCAGAAGTTTTCAAATGTATGTAAGCCGTCGCGACACACTAATGAACACATTTTCACTTGCAGACTTCATAATGTGACGTCATATTAAGTTGAAAGGGCGTTGGGGCGGATACGACCTTTTCGTACGAGAAGTTTTTATATGCAACTGCAGATTAAGTCTTTTGCTTTATGTAACATTCAAATAAGAATGATGTTGAGCACTATTTTGTTATTTTACAAGTCAATTAAATACCCATACCTACGGTTGACCATTTTAAATACTTGGGGTCAATCATTAGCAGTGATGGTGGTATCGAGCGAGACGTAACCCATAAAACAACCACGGGCTGGATGAAATGGAGACAGCTCACAGGCGTAATGTGCGATAAAAGGATACCCATCAGACTCAAAGGCAAACTGTAGGTATAAAATGGCAATAACTAAACGACACCTATCCAAACTGCACGTGACAGAAATACGCATGTTACGCTGGTCAGCGGGCGTCACCTTGCTCGACAAAGTACGAAACATCCACATCAGAGGAAGCTATAAGATCGCTCCCATTGCCGAGAAGGTACAAGAGCGTCGCCTTCAATGGTATGGGCATGTGCTCCGCCGTCCAGAAGACCACAAGGTACGAGTAGCCCTTGACTTACCGACGACATCGCGCCGCCGCGGAAGACTCCCTGCTACTTGGCTAACAACAGTCTAGAAAGATCTAAAGGAAATGAATGTAGATGCTGCAATCGCGCAAGATAGACCAAGATGGAGAAGGCAGACAAGGAGAGCCGACCCGAGATAATGGGACAAGACGAAGAAAAGAAGCAGACTATTTTGTTGTTTTAAACTATGGAATATGATACGATTGTCATGTGATAATGTAAGTATTTTAATGAAGGTTTTATTGTGTATTTACGTAGGATTTATTGAATAAACTAAACCTTATTGTACTCAAAATATGTCATCTTACCTTATTATAATGTTATAAACACATTTTCCATGATGATCCCCGAGTGTGATAACTTAAAGTTGGTAGCTTATTCCATAGTCAATTTCATAGTTCGTCCTAAGAATGGTCGAGTAAATCTTTCTGGCATAACAGTAACTTAGAAAATATTTTCATCCCTCAGTAAAAGTTTTTAGAAAATAAAATGAATTTTTTTTTTACAGGTTGGCTTAATACAACGAAGGTACCTTCGTTGAATTTGAATTAATTTTGAAAAATAATATTAATAAGGATTATAGAAAAATCTCATTAAGTGTCGCTTAAACGACTTTTTAGCAAAATCTCGCAGATTGCTCAAACTGAATTATTGATGAACTGAATAATTTCTTCAGGTAGATATTTAATAAAGAGAAAAAAAACTGTCTCTTTTATTAAAAAGGTCACGCATTTCAAATTAAAACGACATTGACAGTTTCAACATTCAATTTATTAGACGTTTATAATATCGGAATTTCATTGTAACGTATATTTTTTTTCCTTTTGTCTATTTTATAGCATTTACAATACGGGCAGTTACATCACCCAATAAAAAGTTTTTCTATTATTTACAAGCATTAAAACAAGCTTTGTTTCAGCGTCTATATAAATATACATTTATATTACTTTTATATACAAAATATTTCTTTAGATCTAACGTTTATTATTATTTACAAAATGAAGATCAAAGTTTTGATCGAACAGGCTTTAGTTTTGTTTTCAAAATATTTGTAAAACCGCGATGGTATTAAAAAGTTGCTCTTTGACAACTTTGTTTATATCGTTATTGTTATGAACAAGC
>NWSH02000050.1:10301867-10320043 GCA_002382865.2 Heliothis virescens | reverse complement strand
ATACCTACGGTTGACCATTTTAAATACTTGGGGTCAATCATTAGCAGTGATGGTGGTATCGAGCGAGACGTAACCCATAAAACAACCACGGGCTGGATGAAATGGAGACAGCTCACAGGCGTAATGTGCGATAAAAGGATACCCATCAGACTCAAAGGCAAACTGTAGGTATAAAATGGCAATAACTAAACGACACCTATCCAAACTGCACGTGACAGAAATACGCATGTTACGCTGGTCAGCGGGCGTCACCTTGCTCGACAAAGTACGAAACATCCACATCAGAGGAAGCTATAAGATCGCTCCCATTGCCGAGAAGGTACAAGAGCGTCGCCTTCAATGGTATGGGCATGTGCTCCGCCGTCCAGAAGACCACAAGGTACGAGTAGCCCTTGACTTACCGACGACATCGCGCCGCCGCAGAAGACTCCCTGCTACTTGGCTAACAACAGTCTAGAAAGATCTAAAGGAAATGAATGTAGATGCTGCAATCGCGCAAGATAGACCAAGATGGAGAAGGCAGACAAGGAGAGCCGACCCGAGATAATGGGACAAGACGAAGAAAAGAAGCAGACTATTTTGTTGTTTTAAACTATGGAATATGATACGATTGTCATGTGATAATGTAAGTATTTTAATGAAGGTTTTATTGTGTATTTACGTAGGATTTATTGAATAAACTAAACCTTATTGTACTCAAAATATGTCATCTTACCTTATTATAATGTTATAAACACATTTTCCATGATGATCCCCGAGTGTGATAACTTAAAGTTGGTAGCTTATTCCATAGTCAATTTCATAGTTCGTCCTAAGAATGGTCGAGTAAATCTTTCTGGCATAACAGTAACTTAGAAAATATTTTCATCCCTCAGTAAAAGTTTTTAGAAAATAAAATGAATTTTTTTTTTACAGGTTGGCTTAATACAACGAAGGTACCTTCGTTGAATTTGAATTAATTTTGAAAAATAATATTAATAAGGATTATAGAAAAATCTCATTAAGTGTCGCTTAAACGACTTTTTAGCAAAATCTCGCAGATTGCTCAAACTGAATTATTGATGAACTGAATAATTTCTTCAGGTAGATATTTAATAAAGAGAAAAAAAACTGTCTCTTTTATTAAAAAGGTCACGCATTTCAAATTAAAACGACATTGACAGTTTCAACATTCAATTTATTAGACGTTTATAATATCGGAATTTCATTGTAACGTATATTTTTTTTCCTTTTGTCTATTTTATAGCATTTACAATACGGGCAGTTACATCACCCAATAAAAAGTTTTTCTATTATTTACAAGCATTAAAACAAGCTTTGTTTCAGCGTCTATATAAATATACATTTATATTACTTTTATATACAAAATATTTCTTTAGATCTAACGTTTATTATTATTTACAAAATGAAGATCAAAGTTTTGATCGAACAGGCTTTAGTTTTGTTTTCAAAATATTTGTAAAACCGCGATGGTATTAAAAAGTTGCTCTTTGACAACTTTGTTTATATCGTTATTGTTATGAACAAGCTTTATTTACAGTTCAAAAGTTCTTTAAAATCACGTTGTAAAGTAACAGATCTAAAATCCTATTAAATAAAAAACATCTAGGATTTCAACACAAAAAAATATGGCCTATATCAATCCAAGGAATTAATATTTCATCACCAACGTAACTTTAAAGAACTTAAAGCATACAAAATAACACGCTAGTTAGTTATAAAAAAATATAAGTCTAATGACTCGTTTCACCACCTCTAGAAAAGTTACATTCAGCCTGAATTTTCTTTTTAGTTCAAGAGCTGGTAGACACATTTATTTACCTTAAAGCCTCAGCACTTGCCAGACAGGTCTATAGTCCTATCAAGGGGTACTATCGGACAAGTTTTCAGCTTGCCTTAAATACCTACTTAATAACATATACCAGCTCTCAAACTATTTCTTATGAATATATCCAAGTGACTGTTCCTATTTAGAAGTGATGAAACGAGCTCTTCATACAAGTATATACCTAACAACAAATTGATATCTTAACTTGATACGCTGTGAACAATATTATTGTACTCTTGATAACATGGAAGATTGAACCGCTAAATGACACGTCATTCGAGAACCTTCTGAAGTATTCTTTATCCTTAACATTCAGTATATTGTAAGATAGAGACAAAAACCAATATAAGCTGTAATCTGATATGATATTTTTGTTTAAATAAACGGGGTCAACAAAAAAGAATTTCAAAAATAACTTATTCCATTGTACTAATTAAACCTGTCTTTCTACTTGAAATTGCAACAACAATAATTAAAAGTCCGCAAAAGAAATTCCTTTGTAATTTCATTTTAACTTAAAACACGCAATGCATGCTCCATGCAAAACCCACATCGCTTTTATTAAACCTTAATTTGCATAATTACGCTTTTTAAACATTAACTGCACTGACATTTTTTGCATCGTATATACTTTATATTTAAAATAAGTACTATTAAAAAATAAACAGCATTTTAGCATGAAAATAAGCTTTAAAATAACATCTGTTTGTAATTTAGACTATGTATTCATACATTAAGTTTCAATTTACTGCACAAATTAATGTAGTACTGTCAACCACGATGTATTTCATGACGCCATTTGCCAAAATATAACTATACAAAATTTATATTGCATCATAAACTAACATTGGGACGTAACATGCCAGTAAATTACAAATTCAAATCGTTCTATTATATTAAACGTATGTCCTTGGTCGAACAGCTTCATTCCAAGATTATTGCTTATTAAAGGACCAGAAACTAACACAAAAACGCCTGGAACCTTCGAGACGAATCCTTCGGTCATTACTATCTGAGAACCCGATCTTGGATGTTAGATTGGTGATTTAGGCTTTATACCAAATACTAGAGATCTTATAAGTGTAGTAAGCAATTAGGTCAAAGATGTACCTTCCAAGATCGTATCAATACCTTAAGACCTTTATATAAAGGTGTTCATATATTATGAAAGGTTCGTTATTATTCTAGTCACAGTACTAATGCTTTGACACAAATAAGGTTCAAAATAGCATCTCAGATATTCATAAACCAAGTAAGTTGTTAAATACGCCACTATAAATTCATGTCTTACAGAATTTTCTGGCGCAAGGAGGCCGGAGCGTCGCCGTCACGCTGAAATATTTATTATCCTTTTACGCTGTTTCGGAAAATCGGTTAGCTTGGGGACAGGAGACATAGTGTTACTTCGCGAAACGAAGGCAGTATTTTTACATCTACAAATAATGAAAATTGTATGATGGAAACAAATGCGCATCGCATTCGAGAGTTGAATTTCTTGGGGACCATTCTTACATTTTTCTTTCAAGAAAGACCTTGTTACGAACTAAACATAAATCGATATATAAATAAGCTTCCTTTGTCAAAGAATGCTGCTTTGTTACAGAGAGCTGTATGATCATGTCCTAACTTTCCCGTCGAAGAAACATAAGACTTAAAACAAAGGTGCATTTTTCAGTTCCAGTCTCAGTTTTACCTTAAAAAACAAAAGAACATTATTGTCCATTAACATCGCTGACGTATCAAAAAGCTTTCACAGTAAACCAAACTTGATATATTTAAAGACGAGTGTCGTCAGAGTTCGTGAAGGCTAGCGTCGGTGTCACTTTCTGCCCCTCCTAGGAGGAGAGTTGACTCGCATGGCTGCGAGTGTCGCGGCTGTGGCTCCGAGGCTTGGAGGGGGGGCAGTAGTCACAGCTCGATGGGCGCCGCGCCTTTCCATGTGACGCCAGCGCGGAGAAGGTGATACAGTCGAAGGATGCACCATATGCATAGACACTGTAGAAAAAAATGATGTTCATAAAATAACTACTGGTTTGAACGATTTATTTTCTAGTAACTTTGTAAATAATACAATGTTTTAGTCTTGTTCTACCTTTGTACTTATTTTCATTTAAATTGGCCCAGAACAAGGGTTCAGGGTTATTACCAGTCGTTAAAACGTTAGATAGATGTAAAGAGAAAGGATTTACTAAATCTTACTTCACTTTTGGTACAATTCTGTTAAAACTAACCTTCATTTATGTTTTTTTTAGTTCATTTAATTGGCTCGTAAGATTTTTCTATTTTCTTTATACGAAAGTATTGTGCAATGATCTATAAATAGTTCTCTCTGCCATTTTGTTCAACTTCTCCCCAGTGACTTAACACTCACGGAAGAGTTTCCAGCATAATTTATCAAGCTTCCCTCAAACAGTGAAGACCGAATGGCGAGTACAAAATGACCCATTTCTGCAAGAACTATCAAACTTTGCTATTAACGGAGTTGTCAACTTAAATGAACTAATAGTTCGTTTGGTTCAGGCGGCCTTTATTTAAGGCAAGATAAATATTTTAGTTTTGGAACTTATAGTGTCTGGCATACAATTTGGAGTGAAGCATAGGTATACAATATACATGCTTTGGCATCAATTTTATCACTTAAGTAATGATAAAGTTTTCTTTTGTTTGTCAAGTACCGGTAATTTCAATAAAAGGTTTTGACTATAAGCTCTTTCACACTACCAAAAAGCTAGTCGCGGGGTTTCAGGTGTCATCGCTTGCACCAGTATTTGTCAATTGTTTGATGTTGTATACGCGTGACACCGCCCGTACGAATCGAGTTGTGTAAAAGCGCCCTAATAGTTGCTAAGTATATTCTAATTTTGTGTTTTGGCCAGATCGCGGAATGGAATCACTGTGAAGGTTTTATGCAAACAAGTACTTGCAACGAGCCAGCTGTAAATTACATAATAGTCGCGGCTTGTATGCAGTTGACGTAACCGCATTAAGCTACAGTTTTAAACGACTGTACAAAGAAATATTATTTTTACATTACATTTTCACTTAAATTAAACACGAAACAGAAGCATTGAATAATTTTGCAATTAAGTCGCTTACAATAATTACAGCCCTCAACCATTCTTTAAAAAAAAAACATAACAGCAGTTTTTGAAAGCAGTCATTAAGAAAGTTCAAACAAAAATCCGTGACAGGCCTTTTAAAAAAAAGCAAACTTTCCAACACAAAATGTCACAATATTTACAAAAACTGGCTGATTGTGTGCTGCAGCCGTAAGCTGACGTTTCTTTAAAAAGTAAAATATTAGCTTGGAACATTTAAAAAGCATATTTTCCGCCAAGGTGAGTTTTGTTCAACATACAATAGAGCTCGTTGCGATATTTTGGGGTCACGTCGACTCACGTCCCCGTTGACTTATGACATACGTCGCACAAAAGAATAGGCAAGACTTGGATAAAACCTAACCTGCACTGTACGGTGTTCAACAAAAGTTTGCAGCGTTGCATTTGGAATTTCGAAATTGTTTTTGGCAGTTTTTGCTGGGAGAACTGTACGTCATGTCGCAAAAAATTGAGAGGAAATGCTACAGTCTCCGGGGTCGTTTGTGAAAAATTGCTGCACGTTGATCTTTTCAGTATAATTTATTTGCGTGAATGTTTTATGTGTTGCTATTTGATTACTTTTTCAATCGTAAGTGATGAATTATCAAGAGTTATTTCTTGAAGAATATTACGAAGTGAAATAACATTGATAATGTCAAAAACAACACTAATTTAAAACAATACTTAATTAACATTATTTGTGTAATACTTACATTTAGAAGTATCCGTGGTATTAAGAATGATATTTCGGCTTTGCACATTGAGTCGAATTGCTGGAACAAAGGAAATTTATGTTAAAATTGTATCGTTGAAAAGTTTTATTATAGGCGCCTTTCATCTGTATAAATTAGTATATTTTTGAGAGAGGTTTATATGATTTACCAGTTCACTAGTATTGTATCTACTTCTTTATTTGCTTGGAGTATTTTATAATGTAAAAAAAAACTCGTGGTTAATCAATAGCCACACGGGTTGATCCATCATAGGGTAAAGCAATGCTTGGCGCGGTAGGTGCGTGGATGGGTGACCATCTTGTCCTGACGAGTATTTCGGATGGCACGTTAAAATAGTGGGTCTCTGTTGTCATTTGAACATCTTTAATGAGAGTTGTCGACCAGAAATTCTCACAACGTAGCTTGGGACAGAGATGAGACCCTGCTACTAAAAATACTTCTATAATCCTAATAATTCTTTAAATAAGAACATTTGGTTTCATTTAGATGCGTTCTCTTTAAAATCACACAAGTTATTTCAACAAGAATATATTAGCACTTTGAACAGTATTAACATGCTCTGGCAGGTAACACTGTCATCTCTGCTGTATAAAACCTTTTATGAGATTATTTTTGGTACCAGTCGAGTTCAATGACCCATTGACCTTTATTTTCCTGTCCTTACCTATCGAAGTGAAAGGATATTTTTGTAGAATGTTTAAATGTTGATTATTTACGGTGTTTGATAATAAGGAATGATGACACCACAGCTTATCTACATTGACACTAATGTAACTTTCATAGGTTAAGAGTACTTTCTATGTATAATATCTTGGTAAGTAAAAATAAAAAAACATCTTCGCCTATCCGCTTGCAACTTATTTTCTTCATGAGAAGAGGACAGGCCTTGCAGTGAATCACTAAAAAGGCCAATTATGATAGCCTCTTTTTAGGTAGGCATTGAAATAAGTTTATTTGAAAAAGTACCTACAAGGCCACAAAATATTCTATCGAAAATATTAGCAACATTTTGGGTAGTCTAGCCATTAACATAGCAAACTCACTTAGCCAAGTTAGCCTAGTTGAAACAGGGCAGGACGTACCGTCTCATTTTCTTTAAGCTTGCCTAAATTTTACAACAAATGCGCTATTAACCCGTCCTAGATAACTAGTAGGACAAAAGAGTAAAGTGTATAGATTTTAAGGTTAGGTATTTAAAAAATCTGCCTCGTTGGTCTAGTGGTCGCATAGCCGACTGCTGATCACGAGGTCTCGGGTTCGATTCCCGGGACGGGCCGAAATCGCTTTGTGGGTTTTAGAAACTTTCACAAAGCAGCCCGGAGTTGGAAATTGGTGATTGATACACCCGTGCATCGGAGGATCGAACGTTAATGTCGGTCCTGCGCCTGATCTCTCTCCGGTCGTGTCGGATTGCCGTCCCATTGGGTTATGAGAGGAGCACCTGTGTCTGCGCAAATGCTTGTGCACTATAATATGTCCTGCGCAGCTGGCTGATCTCCTTATATGAGAACAGCCGCCGTGGCCGATAATCGGCTAGGACGCCATCACCATCATCATCATCATTTAAAAAATATAAGTTAAAGATTTTAATTTTTTTACACGTTTTACTCATTTAACCCAACTGAGGAGCATTTTTGTATGAAAAAACGACTCAAGGCCAGATCTGTGATTCCAGAAACAGTTCTAAATAGCTATCTGATAGAAAAGTAGCAAAAATTGAAAACATTTCTATAGCATTATATCTGTCAGATCTAGAACCTCTGAAACTTACCCTAATTGTTTTACCATGAAACATTATTTCAGCTTTATTTTGATTTAAATTGCAATACATATTAATTTATCTACTAGGTGTCAGTGTATTGGCAGTTTCTCATTAAAATTCCTTTAGCGTAATTAACAAACGCTGCATTATTTACTCGTAAAAAGGTTTATGCAACAGTAAATGTGTATAAATTGCAATAATACGTTAATTAATTAATTGGCACATTGGTGCAGCGTAAATTCATTAAATGCCTGTAATATTTAGACAGCGGCACAATTATGAAATGTATATATGATTGTGCTCATAAAATTGCAGTAATAGGCAATAATTAATGCTATTTATTTGTGCTAATAACAACATAATAATAATCAGTGTCAGTCTAATATATTCATCTGAGCTCTAGCACCCACCAGAGGTCCCACCTGCGTCCCTTTAAACTATATCGCATACCTTGAAAAAAGTAATCTATAATATTCCTCGATAAATGGGCTAAAACTAGAATATTCTCTCAAAACGAACCTGCGCTTCCTGAGAATATGGCTTTCAAGTAAACAATTTAACTATTTAGCTTCATAATGTTAATATTAGTTACCTATAGTGAAGTTAGTATTATCCTGTCCTTAGGTACGCAACTTGTACTTAGTAGAATATAATACGGAAGAAATACGTGATATTAAACAATTTCTACCGAGTTTAATTATACTTTAGCTTTAAATCACACAATATCTTTGATGTAATGTTACTGATAACTAGCATTAGTTATGGAAACGGACCGGTATCAGGGGAAATAATACGGCGTTGTTTAAACTGCGCTCCGACACTTAGAATATTAATGCAGCCAAACTATTTATGATAACAACTGCACTTTGAATTTAAACATTGTGGTTCGGGTTCTGATATTTATTTACTGGTTGGGAATTGGCACTTAAATTTATTATAGTTATAATAATATTATTTATAAATGAATTAGTATGTAGTAGGTATATTACATCAGTGTGATTAACGCTTCAACGAATTAGTTAAATGATGTATTTTCAGTCTTCAATTGCACATTTTCTGCTGTTGACTAACTAATCTAAAATAGCAGATAATATTAGCTTCTGATATATAGTGCTTGGTTTCAGATCATCATTTAAAATGGTGTTGATCACCTTAGAAAAAAGTTTGCTGAAGTTTTATAAAAGCACAATTTCTAATAAAAGTTAATAAAAGAAAATTCCTTCAGTATTTGTACGTACGTTAAAAGAGTTACACAAATAATCACACATGTATAAAAACGATTTTAACTTAAATTGCTTTTCGTAAACACGTCTTGTTTCGATAACTACGCGTTCGAGTTTCTCGTATTGACTGATAGATTGCAAGTAAAGTAAAACTTCTAGAATTTTCTATTTCCTCAGTTGGTATTGGAAAGCAATATAATTTACACGGAGTAAATTTGTATTACTTGGTAAAGGATTGCAGGGAATATCTACTGGATTTTAGTGCTTACTTTGTAATATTGATAATCCTTCAGTAAGTTTGCACCAATGCGCAATTCCTACAGAAGTGTCATTCTCTCATTAATAAGATTCCTATGTTAATTTTGCACCAATAAGAAATAATCTGTTTAATATTAAATTCAAACCCAAATAAAACTTTACTCCTTCAGAACTGTTACACGCGTATACAAAAAATATTCCACGTACAAAAGCCAACATCAACCTACCTCAATCTGTCAAATTTCTTCAATAGATTTTCAACCGTATCAAAAATTACTTTCACAAAATTTAATAATCAAAAATGAACCTCCCACGGTTCATTTTCGATTAGAAAATTTTGACAGATTCGGGTAGGTTGATCCGCTGGCCGGCACTTCCAAAATCTTTAGACCATTTGTCAAACAAAATACAAGAAAAACATAATTGTTCCATAGAGTTCAAATTTAATTAACAGTGACCGTTAGCAATAAGGCAAGATACCGGCTGATGCGACGATTAATGAGGGTACAACAAGGTCGATGTTCGCGCTCGAGCTAGCAACGTGTTGCTGTATCAAGGTTTCATAGCTAATTATTTTAAGATTTTATAAAGAGCTGACAAGTTTCAGGATGTTTTGCTTTATTTTTTATCGAAACTACTTAGAAGCTTTTACTATTAAACATTAGACTAATTTCTATGTGAATGCAGCCCAAATGTGTAAACAATCATTAAAAATCTTTAAAAAACTTTTTTTATGCATCTCATTTTTATTTTTTATTAATTATTTGTACACAATCTATTTATATAGATAATTAGAACAGTTAAGTAAAAAAAAACTTAAAACTAAAAACTAATACAAAAAGGCGTAAAAAAGGCGTTAAAAACTTGAGAAATCTTATGACAATAGCGCGTTTACACTTGCCGATTTTAGTTGCACGAAGCAAAACATATAAGCGCGACACATTCCAAGGGGCAATTTATCGCTCTATTTTAAATATCATCTTAGCATCGGCAATTTTCATTTGTTTGTTATAACGCGTATATGCGCAGCGTCTTTACAAACGGAGCGGTATCGCTTAGAAAATACGCTGCTACGCAAACGACGAAAACAATTAAAAATTCCTGAAACTGTCAGCTTCAATTTATCTCCCAACTATTTGAATCCATTCTGATCTAGAACCTAACTGTTGAACTATTTTAACAAGAGGATCCTAACTAAGTTGGAGATCGGAGTCATTATATCCGTTAATTAAGAGACGAATCAGGAGCCTGCACGAGACTAAGTAAACTGGAGGGTTGAACAAACTAAAAACTGTGCTTAACACTCGCCGGCACTTTGTTAGGAAAAGCTAAAGTTCTAGCTTAAGGCAATTGAGATATTAGATGAACGGTGTTAGTATTAAAGGAAGGAGAAATTACTTGTAAGAAGCGCGAATTGATCTTTAAAGTTAATAGCTCTTTAAACTATGACGGCTGTTATCAACAACTGTTTGAAGTCATTCAGTAATATACCACTCTAATAGCTAACGAAGAATTACGTTTTAAAATTTAGTTTATCGCACAACTGAATAAAGCAAATGTATAGCCTACATTTGCTTCAAGATGTAGACTGCTTAATCATTATGCAGCATTCTGAAAAAAATATTGATAAAAGAAAAAACGACATGACTATGCTTTCGCACTTTCAAAAGTAGCCCACACTCAAAGTACCTTTAAATTGATTTTTTTACCTAAGCCTGTTTTTCCATACAAAATGTGGATTCCATTCTCTTCCATACCAATGCATGGACCGAATAAAACCTTTGTGAGTGGCTGACGCTGTCAAAATAAAGGCTTAAAAGGTAAAAGGAGGAACTCGTTATCTATTGTCAGGTGACCAGTGCTTTGAACAGAGGATATTTGAAGCAACTGTTGTAGGTCTTTTATTACAAAACATGTTTGGTATCAGGGAGCGAAAATTGAGTTGTATCATATACTTTTTTTTTTAATAGCCTTTTTATCGTCCCACTGCTGGGCACAGGCCTCCTCTCACACGGAGAAGGATTGAGCATTAATCATATACTTAGGTATTACAAAACACTTTTAATATTTGTGAAAATAGGGAAAAAGCGGACTAAAATAAAGGCCAGGTTATAAGATATTGTTTAGTGCCTGGTATATGTAAAATGTAATGGTGAAATTCCACCAAAGCAGTTCCCACACATTTGGTCAGTGTTCGTGCATAAAGATTTACATTTCACAGTTTTTAGTGCTGTTTGCGAGTAGACCAGTAAAACAATTGTGTGCGTGATAGTTCCGTACGGCGCGGTGCGGTGGAATGTCATCTCAATATCTGTAATTATTTCAATAGTTGTTCGACTTCATGAAATGCCTCTACTTAAAAATAGTTTTAAATAAACGCAGTTCTTTATTTTTGGAGACAAAAATGTCTAGGATAAAAATTTTAGAACCTACTACACGATCATTAACGATGCCAAGTCTAATTAAACCAATGTTTTAGTCGAAACTAATGTAAAATGTGTTCAACAGAAATGCGAATAAATTGGACACGAATACAAGCTGTATTAGTATTACAGAATGTTAATTAGTGTTAGTTAATAACAAAATATTAGAAATGTTTACTATGAGAAACGGTCACTTTTGCACATGTGACGATTGCGTGAAAAAAAATTAACTTCATCAATTTATTAAGGACAAGCGTATATCCTTATATATGTTACCGGAAAATAACAAGATCCGTGAGTTTATTTTACTAGGCAAGTAAACTTCCGTAAGATTCTAAACGGGAGATAAATTTGATTATTTTACGTTTACATTACTTACTACTTACATTGTTATTTAACTGAAACAAACCAGCTCAAAGTCGACACACAGCTTCTCAATAAAATGAAAACCGCAATATTTAGGTACTTGTTTTAAATCCACTCTTACATCTACCTTCTATGTAGAGACGAACATTACCACAAGAAACTTACCAGCAAATAGCTGGGGACCTTATTTAGTGCGGTACAAACAAAGGACAAATTATATGTATTTGCATTAACCAACCGTTTACTTAGCGGGATTGGACGAGTGCTACTGTAATGCGGTACAGTGAATTGATTAATTGGAATGGTGATTTTATTTTACTCTTTGTAAGGTTGGTATATGGTGGACTAGGAGATTAGTTTGGCATGTGACTTTGTACATATCAGCGTTTGAAATTTAATCTGCATCTGTAGCCATCAAGCCTAGGAAATCGCAAGTAGGTATTGATGCGAGTATTATACTGAAATAAGTTTATTAGATTTACGTTAAATTTATACACATAACCTTGATTATATAATCATTTATCGCATTGTACAATGTTTGTATTTTATTCTTTAAATATTTAAAAACATTTTCAAAGACAAAGCTACCTATACTAAATACATCACATTGGCTTATAAGAACATTCTCAAGATTGAAAGCACTAGCTTCTTAAAATTAGATTCAGCTAATCAAGTCTAACCTCAAGGCTCTTTTCTCGAGTTCCATTCCACAGTTCACATGTAAACATCACCAAGTTTATACAGTAGATAGAAAAACGTTACAACTACACGTGTTTGAGTTCAACCTTGTTGGAGACAATACTAGGATTGTGATGTACAAATTGTTGCATTCCCGGCCCTTTGTTCTCTCGTTTGTGAACAACGAGGTACGATGTATTCTACCGTTGATTGCTGCCTACAGCACTGAATGTATTACTGTGCACCACACTGGTATATTGCTTGGAGGTTAGTGATCGAAATTCGTGGTAATATATGCGGAATATTCTCGAAATTGACAATGACTGATGTCAAGGCGTAAGGCATGTAGCGCTTGCAGCCTTATTTTTTCTTCTTATTTTTCCTTGCCCAACAAGATGTTATAATGGAAAATGTAAATTGAGAAACACTCCAACCAATTTGGTTACTCCATTCCACTAATATTATGAAAGGTTTGGTTATTCAAACGTTTAGATATTTGAATGTTTGTGCCTCAATAATGCTTTATGTAATGTATGAACAAAATGAGCCCAATATTTTGTATAACTTAAAAAATAGTTGGAACTTAAATGCGATCAGTTATTCCCTGGCAACGGGCAAAAACTAGTTTTCTATGAAGTAAAACGAAATTTAATAGGTATTATGTCAATCTTGATTTACAGCTTGAAGAAGCAAGGCCACAATAATCCAGAATTTAGTTCAATTGAGCATTTTGCATTTCAATTCAGCATAAACGTGGTATTGAATACAGATATCACTTTGCTGAATATACGAGCATGATATAAAATCATTATACTTACTGCTCTGCTCGGGCTATATTGCCCGGGCTCCGTGACGTCACAAATGTGTTATTGCTCAAGAAATTTTATGCAAGGAAGTGCAGGCATTCGTTTTAATATGAGATATGCAATATGAGTTTGTTAAATGGTGAAGTACCTATGCGTGGGTACGTGGTTCGTTGAAAAGATGTAGATACAGATAAAAGCAGATCAGCCTTTTTTTATATTTTTTTTTATTCAAGCGAAGAAAATGCCTACACGCATACCAACAACGCTCGGGGAAACGAAGTGGTTTATGTGGGACTCGCACCCACTAAAAACTCCGCCATCATGTCCTACTCCCGCTTTGTTGTCAGAGGAGTCACGAGAAAGCACATCAGCCTACCACAACCTGCAGAATTTCTTCAATAGATTTTCAACTTTATCACAATAGTGGAAGGTTAATGTTCGATTGGTAAAATTTGACAGATTCGGATAGTTGATCTACTGTCGTCTGTATTAGATTGATAGATGTATTAGATTTGTGAAAAAAATATAGTAGAAATTACTTACAATTGTTTCATTGTTTATAACACAAAAGATCCAAAATTCTTTGTGAATAACTAAATTCTTGTAACATTATATCCGTGAGAATCCATCCATTGAGAATCATATGAATACTTCTTGGAAACGGATAACCTTGACCTTTAAATGAACTCTAATAATGTACCTACATACAACCCTAACAAAATATGTATGTAGATATTTAACATATTCTCTGTACATTAACATAGAGATAACGTGATTTAAATAAATAGGTATATTACGCATCTTAAGCAAAGATCTCACGGATGTGTGGTACTGTAACGTACACAGAACTATCCATAACACACACACACACACCTATAACCGCTATGAGTAATACAATTTTGTATGAGTGTATGAGATATGAATCAAAAATTACTAAAGATACTATCGTAAACAAAACAGCTTACCTTGTTAACATGATCTCTAAGAATATTGGAATAAACCATGGCCATCGCTTCAAGCGCCATGAAAGTCATGCAGCCGACTACCCACGGGACTAGAAATGCCACGTTTTCCTGCAAATAGTAAGGTTTATTAATAAATAATATCACACGTGTAAGCTACTGAGGGTTACGTAGCAATATTTCTATTAATAGTTTACTATAAAATTGCTAGAAATGTGTTATAGTATACGACCTTTTTCTGGTCTTAAATCCGGATGGGTAGGCTCTAATTCCAATGAAGAAAAGGAATATTCAAAAACCGACAGCAAAAATAGAACAAGGCAATATGTGTAGAAGGACCTATTTGACTATTATTCAAAATCAAAAAGCGTTTATTGAAAGTAGGTTGAAAACAGCACTTTTCGAACATCAAAATTACATGAGACACGTTACTCAAAACGCCCGGTCTTCATCACTTCCTATGCATTTCTGCTAGGAAGAAGAAGTGGTGCAACGAACTCCCCACCAACACATGTCTGTCTGTTAGATTTAAAGAATCTTAGTACAACGTTAAATATTTTTAATATACTTTATAAACATGTAATTAAACTAGAAACAGCAAAAATATTAACTGAACAATAGATAATTTTGCAATTAATTTATGTTGCAAAACGACTATAATTGTCATTATAATTAGCAATAACAAAACAAAACGCCTATAATTCGTGCTAACAATCTTACGAAACCCACGGAGCAATATTGCTCAGTACAAAAATACATTTATTTCCCGTTTTACGAGAGCTAGCGTCTTCAAATTGATATTTTAGGGACGCATAAAGTAATGTTATAGAATGTCGTGAAGGTTCAAATAGAAATGGTTTTGATTACATTTATTTTGTTAAGGACCCCGGATTGTTTCGGGTCCAAATGTATATCAAGGGCTTTTATATAGACAAGTTATTGTTGGGAAGGGTAACAAAACTTAGGAATTCACTAATATGTAAATTGAGGGTCATATCATATTAGCCTGTTTATTTATACCTTTTGAATTCCGACGACCATGAAATGAATCTTACATTATTATAAGACTAAAGGCCAGTTTTACACGTTCCAGATAAAGTTCTAAATAGCTATCTGAGAGATAGTGTTCTAGAAATGTTTTTAATATTGATTACTTTTCTGTGGCATAATCTATTACATAGCTATCTAAAACTCGTTCTATAACCTGTGAAACTAGCCATAAGTAAGTAGGTATTAAGTATACTCACTTTATAAATTCCATAGAAGAGGAATATGCTGAGGACTATCATGAACATCTGTGTTCCTATTATTGCAAAATATGCTATCTGTACACCTGGAACAAACAGAAATACATTTTAGAATACACCCACATAACACACAAAAATATTAAATTAACAATACCTATGTTAAAGATTTAACAAAAAAAAATTTTTTTGGTATTACATTTCAAAAACTTTTTTGAAGAAAAAACTAAAATAAATTAAGCTCAAAGAATAATTCTAATATTCCTTATAGTGTAGATTTCACTTCAATATTCTGTTCATCAAATGGCTTTGTTGATATACCTGCAGTTGTCAGATAAATCACGCATATATTTTTAGCTTTTTTGTCAAAACATTCACGTCCTAAATGTTAAAACATTTTCAAAGCCTGAAACAATATTTATGACGTTATGAATATTTCCAAAACATTAACTTCAGGTAGATACTACCGTTTATATCACTTTGCTCTCAAAAATGGGCATTATCATTAGATATAATATTCGTAACGTTCTATGTTATATTGTGAGCTTATAAAATCGGAAACAAAGCTTCCATAAACGAAAAATACTCTCTTTTTATACTTAGATATATTACAAAACTTTTTATTGACAATTGAAAACACGAATCCCATAAAAATATTAACATTGTCATCACCCAATGTCACAGCAAGATATTTGTACATAAAAACCCTTTTGTACCCATACCTTTTACGCAAATAATTCTCACACTTCAAAATGGCGCCATCACAGGTCCCAATAGCCCATATACATAGACAGATGGCAGTCCTAAACATGATGGATGAAGAAATATATTCCGACCCACACCAGCTGAAGGGACAAACGAATTGATGCATGAGTACCCCTC
Source organism: Heliothis virescens (assembly GCA_002382865.2). NCBI lineage: Eukaryota > Metazoa > Arthropoda > Insecta > Lepidoptera > Noctuidae > Heliothis > Heliothis virescens. The sequence continues at coordinate 10,303,779 of NWSH02000050.1, read as the reverse complement.
AAGGGTAAAGGTAAAGGGTAACCTTTCTTTTCGAAAACCCAAAGATGAATAGATGAGTATATTTCTGAAGGTGCATTGTGTAAAAAATGGCGTGAACACAGTAGAAAAACATACGTTGAATTGAAAATGGTCTTTTTCTTATTTGCATGGCTGTCTTGAATTTATAAATTATATCTACATATTCAAATGTATGTCTGCATGTTCTTATCTAGTAATAGTTTCATATCTTGTTCTAGAATCTGAAGGTCTGGGCAACCTTGTGAGGAACGATCAGCACAAATAGATAGACGCGGTTATTTAGTTCGAAGGGAGCCAAGTAACTTGGTTATTGTGGCATTCGATTTGCAATTCCATTCAGATATTATAATATAGGATAACAAATTCTAGGACATGAGCTATCTTATTCAGCCTTGAGGATTTTTGCCTCACAGAATAAGATAGGTTCTCATTTGTGGGGGCATTACAACAATTGATGCCGATAATAGTGATGAGAGATTAGATGGCAGATATTGAGTCCACTGTCCAACCTAAACTTTACAATTACAATTATGTCTATACCTACTGGTTGAGACTGCTTTTAAGTTATAGAAAATCGATTAGTAGTAATCGATTGATTTTATATGGCGACCGTATACTAAATTGCATACTGAACTACCAAAACCACTAAAGGCAAATACAATCGCTCCAATATTTTAAGCCGTAAAAATGGAGTTCCAATAAAAATGCAGTCCATGTTTCAGATACATATTGCTGGTTAGTTTGCCAGAAATATCTGGTGCACTTCACGCGGGATAATTTGCATAATCAGAGTTGTTTGCACTATCAGCTGGCGTATGCATCGCTGACTCGGGAAGTGCCTTGGACGCGATTCAAAATTTGCGCCCAGACTTCATAAAAATATATTTACTGGATCTTTTTAATAACCTTAAGTTATACCTCTATTCAGTATTCTGTGTTACCTAACTTGGTATACCTAGTGAAACTTTGCCAAGGTTTTATTGTACGTGACTTAGTATGTTCATGAGACATATAAGGTCTTAGGTACGGGCTTACAGAAGTTGCTATATGCTTCTCAATAACAAAGGTGCAGAAATAGTTTGTAAAGTTACAGAAACAGCAAATAGTGTGTAAATGTAAAAATTGATGCAATCCAATTGAAAGGAAGTAAGTTTTATTACGAAACATTCAATTAGAAAATTGAACTTTGACACAATTTGTACCCTAATTCTCTGTTCAAATGATTGCCTAAATCACCATCAAAACGTACAAAATAAAAAATAGCCACTCTAGAAAGAGACACTTATAGAATATAACCTAGAAGAGCCTCTAGAGTTCAAAGCAATCGCGTCGGCTACAATCGTCACGTAATCGATTGAAGTGAACAAACAAATCTGGCCAAAATCGATTACATCGATATACCCAAGGGTGTTTGCTCGATACTAGTAGAATCCTGAAAACCGGTGCTGTGAATTGGAATCCAATTCTAGTTCACTATAACTCGGTAGGAATAATGGGAGCATGTCAAGGAAGGCGATGAAGATACGATGCATTGTTCCGATAAAAAGCTGCCTTCTGTGAATGGCTTTTGTGAATTAGGAAATGCATAATTTTATTAAATTAATTTTATTATATGTTTATCGTTCGAAATCAAAATAAAAACCGGCCAAGTGCGAGTCGGACTCGCACATGAAGGGTTCCGTTCCATAATCTAGGAAAAATAAACGTACTTATTACCTAAAATTCGCCAAAACAAAGTTATAATTTGCGGTTACTGAAAAAGTGCTATATCTCAAAAACCACTGACCGTATCTTGTTCAAACCAATTTTGGTTGGTAGTTTTTATTGAGATCTATAACATATATTTTTTTCAGATTTTTCACTTTGGTAGTTTAAGAATTACAGGGGGGGGGAC
>NWSH02000050.1:10255112-10269782 GCA_002382865.2 Heliothis virescens | reverse complement strand
ACCCGTGCATCGGAGAGCACGTTAATGTCGGTCCTGCGTCTGATCTCTCTCCGGTCGTGTCGGATTGCCGTCCCATCGGGTTATGAGAGGGAGGGAATAGGGAGTGCACTTGTGTTTGCGCAAATGCTTGTGTACTATATGTCCTGTGCAGCTGACTGATCTCGTTATATGTAAACAGCCGCCATGGCCAACAATCGGCCTTAGACACCATTATTATTATTATGTGGCTAATAAAATCTTTGAAGAATCGAAGGACCTTTGACCTCAAGTTTTAATAGTCGTTTATACTCTACCATACGTTTCAAATTTATTTATAAGAAATTTGTTTAAAATATACAATACTAAATGTATATATGTAGTATTATGTAATTCGTTACTTACCATAATATACGTCATCCAGCTCCTTATATCTCTTGGCATTGACGCCAATTCTCCAACTGTATAACAGCACCACTAATATTGATATATTCTGTAACAAAAAACACATAGCAGTTACTTTAAAATAAAAAATTGCAATTTTTATATTGGGGTATAAATTATTGGAAATAATAAACCCCAGAGGCATACCTATACTTTTCAAATCATCGACTTTTAAAAGGACTAAATTGTTTACCTACGTTTTTGAGTGTTAATAATATATATTTGCAAATCTTTAATGCAATATCAATACATTGTTTACTTTTTATTCTTAAAGAAAACTTTTAACTCAACTCTTCAAAAAAATAAAAGCTTGCCCTCAGTAAACAAATTGACTTCTAAAACTATTAAAGAACATTTTTATTTACTTCGCTATTAAATCAAGATTTAAGTTCATATGAACCTCGAAGAACCACTTAAAGTTGGCAGGTAAGGTTCTCAACGAATGAATGTACGGAATAAGTGAGTAAACATAGCCTAACTCTCTACAAATGGATGGGAGTAATAAAAGTAGTAGATAGTAGGTAAGTACATTATTTTATCTCCCATTTCTGTACGGAATAGGTAATAACGAGGGTTTAGTACTGAAATGCCATTTTGGCCACTATACGTGCTATTTAGTTTGCGGTTGAATACCAAACGTTTCTATTTAAGTACAAGATTGAAAGAGGTTTTCATTTCTGAAATTTACGTAACTCAATTTGATTGCGAATTTTCAATGGAAAAATTGTTGTGGCACCACTTTTGAGGCTTTCAATTCAAATCAATTTCATAAACAATGAAAGCTAGAAATTCTCAGTACTGTAATTACGAGTCTTGCTTGAGGTCAAGTCATAATACTTAATTTTGGGATTTATGCTATGTTCATCAGAGCTCCAAAATGAAATGAATAAGTCGCTGTAAATTATAATAATCCCACCAAAAACATACTGTAAAAAACTAGCCAAGTCTCTATGGAACTGCTTGTTTATCTCTAAAAAGTAATAATGAAATCTAGACAAATTCGTGCTGAGTCTTAGGTTTCTTACTACGATTTCTTTACTATAACAGTTAATGTTATATAACTGGCCGTTGACTTGTACCCAATTACTTATAAAGAATGTTCAACGGCCAGTCATATCACATTAACTGTTGCAGTAAAAAAATCGCAGTAAGAAACCTAAGACTCAGCACGAATTTGTCTAGATTTCATTACTTTTTAGAGATAAACAAGCAGTTCCATAGAGACTTGGCTAGTTTTTTATAGTATGTTTTTGGTGGGATTTCACTTCTTTTTGTAGAAACATGAGCTTATTGACATTAACCTAAGGCGGTATTTTGATATCTGTAATAGTTTGGTTGGGCTTTTCTGTTTTCTATTCAGGGTCACCAGGTACTCCAAATCTTCGATTTTCCTAGTTTTTGTAGTTTTCCCTTTATGTGGCCATTAAACCCTAACTCTGTGCCAAATTTCAGCTCTCTCAGATTATGGGAAGTACTAGTTCTATTTTGATGATCATGAGTGAGTGAGTGTCGAGAATATGAAACTTTACTTTGGCTTAGCTTCGGAACTAAATTACCTACAGACTTGAAATTCTGGTTTTTAAGTACATATGTGATTATAGCTTTCTGGATGACCAAAATTTCTGCGTTCTGGTCTTATCCAGAGGTTCTCAAATAGGGGCCTCAAAATGCGGCGAAATGGTTCCAGTAAAGGATGGTACGGCAGTGTTTGCTTTGCGCTCGACTTGGCGGGGGCACTGCCGTGCCCCCAAATATTGTGGTTCGTATTATCTAACGCTAGATTTTTGTATCTATTCCTTAATTTGCGTTAAGAGATTGAATTTTGGCGTAAGCTATAAATACCTTTGTCACATTTGAATCTTTAATTGCAAAAACGGATAGAAGAAGTAGTTAAACCGCAATAAATGGTTCAGTTCTTATAAGTTCTCTTTTTTTCTTGAATACCTATGATTACCAGCTAGTGACCTGCAGCCATTCCTAGATTTCATTCTTCCACCTTACCCTTTAATACAGAACAATGAAAAACGAACAAAATAAAGAACATCACTGTAACATTCACACTAGCAAAAATTAATGAGCCAAGAGCGATGATAGTGTTATTTTTTCTTCCATAGCCTATTATAGCTTTTATAGCCCGATATTGCTTCACGGGACGTCGAGCCAATTTAATGCGATAATTCCGTCTATCATGAACGTAAATAATGTTGTATCATAATTCATGATAGCTTTGTTCAGTGGCTTTAACGGCCTCCATATTAAACTGGATGATTCGACGATATTATTCTAATAAATATATTGATAGGGAGTACAATGCAGGTGTCGAAAATTACACTACGCAACAAAAATTTTTTTTTTTATTTTCCAAGTTGAAATATATAATTTCTTGTAGATTATTTGATATTGCATCGAAGTCCAGAACATTAAGTTGCTCTAGCACGTCGGGATTTGGAAATATACCATCCTTATAGTGCTATAAACGCGATTTTTAACGATATTCAATGTAAATTTTGAAGGAAAGCAAATTTTTCTGGAAATTTTTAACTGTGGCATCATATAATACTACTCTTGCCGACACCAACCCATTTAAATTCCTAACGCTACGAGTTTTCACTGACGTACTATACGTTTTTAGCTGCGGTAGTTCGATCTCCCCTATATTCTATTTGACCTATTAGTATGAAAAACTCCGATGTAGATATAAAATGCTATATCTTGGGAAAGAAAAGTCGTAAAAATATAAATTAAAATGGATTGAACGCGGGGAAAGTAGTACTATATGATGGTATAGGTAAAAAATACTATAATTTTTTTGTCCTCCAAAAATTAACGTCAAATATCGTTAAAAATCGCGTTTTTAGCACTATAAGCATGATTTATCTCCAAATCTCGACGTGCTAGACCAATTTTATGTTCTGGACTTTTATTCAGTATCAAATTATCTACAAGAAATTATATATTTCACCTTGGATATTTTTTTGTTGTTGCATAGTGTTATTGTTTTGTGTCGATACTGAAATAGCATTGTTATTAGTTTGTACATGAATGGGGGTCTTACTCATGTGAGTTATTGATGCGCTCTGGTCTACCACAGAGATAATATTTGGTACCTATAGGTGATAAATCGTCTGCGGGTATTGTTTTGGTATTGTACATACATGATTAATATTTTGTAGACCGGTTTTTGTGTTTTTATTTCAAGAGTAGTAGACAGTATGCTGGTATACTGTAGACTTTTATTCGGCAGATAGTTTGATCGGATTTATAAATCAGCATGGATATTAATGGTTGTGCACACATCACAACGATTTATTGGAGAGTCTTCAAACTCCATCGAACCGATAAATGTGCATCATCTCTTTATTTCTCCAATAATGATCTCTTATTACACGAGTCATCGTCTTATTAGCCTTTTTCCAACTATGTTGGAGTCGATTTTTAGAGCTACGGATACATCTGAGAACCAGTGTTTTTAGTTATAGACCCACTCAACCAGTTTCACAATACTCTTTAATAAGGCTTATTATCAGAAAAAAATAACCTTCTGAAACCCACGTTGCTTAGGCCTATGATCGATTGATCCCTGCGGCTCTTATATCGAGCTTTTTATTATATCAGTATACAGATCTATAAACGAATAACCCTAAAACTTATCTTTGGCAGTTGAGCGTGCAATTCTGACGTCACCGCGAGTTCTAAGATGACATCTGTTGGCTTTATGCTATCGAAACTTGGCCAATAGACGCAAGTTGAGGCTGAACTTAGTTGAACATGTAGCCTCGATCGAAGAGTTGACTTGTAACTTAGATTTCACTTGAAAGTTGTCTTAATTAGTTCGTTCTCAAACAAAGACGACGAAATAATAAAGGTTTGTTTCTGTTAAAGATAAATAGCAGGTTTTAATTGCTAAAGCTTGCTATAGGTATATTTTTGATTAGCCCCCGGCAGTGGAATACTCGACGTCGATTTTATAGGAAAATGTTTTAATTGTGTTTGGAAAATGCCGGTTTTGTTAAATAATGTTGAATTTCATCGAAAAGAACATAATTATAATATTATGTTAATATTCAGCAATTTTTTTTTACTATAAACTTCTTGTATATTATTATTATAATCAAATACCATTATAGTCAACGTAAATCAATTTTAGCCCAATGCGCCGAATAAATCTTTCACAACTGCCAGTCGCATCGAATTTGATGACGTCATTCGTATTCGATTCGTCTATAATTTTTGTGATTTTTTCAGACGATATCATAATATAAATAATAGCATTTTAGGGATTCGAGGTTGTAGGTGAATCCCTAATTTGAGTTCTGCCTCTTCTGGTTGATGGTTCAGGGGTTGAGTGAAACGACGGTGTTCGGATACCGGATATATTTCGCGTAAACCCCTGAGAGAACCTTTCACTCGGACCAGTGCGCAGTAACTGCCCGTTCCGTGCATACTTCACGCTCACATACGATTTAGCTTACCTTGCACTCTGCCATTCGTACTTACATGTGTCCCTACAGCATTTTAAAATCCGTTTCATTCCATTCAGCACGCTCAATTCTTACAGGTGTGTGCTTACCATTGATAGTATAATTGATACAGGAGTGGAAATCGTTTAGGTTTAGAATGTTACACCAAAAAAACTTTTAATCAACACATACCCGCCTAAACAACAAAACTTACAGCCCTTCCACCCCAAAAAAGCTTGACCCAATTCTGGCGTGGTTTCGCTTAAAATCCGAACATATTAAGTACGGATATGACCGTCCTACGCCAGCTGACGCCGCGTTCCGTACAACTTTATCACGAGTTGGTCATTCCAAAATATTAAGCATTTCGCGCTTCTGTTACCAATTTTGCGTGGCGTACAAAGTTATATGGTTTGTTTACCTACCTGTTATTTGGAAAGATTTTGGTCTGTAAAATTTTTGACGGTTTTGGTAAGATAATGATTGGTGTTCATTACAAAAGGGATTAATTACACGTACGTGATTAATTAATTACACTCTAATTTAAAATGCTATTGGCATTACAATTACAGGTCTAATTATTCCATTATATCATTTTGAATTACTCCAATGACTTTAATTTATTTGCAATGTTTTCTGACTACAATTTAGGCGTTAACTACTTAAATAACACCGTTACACTCTCCTCAATCTCCAAATTGATTGATTACAAAATTGTTGTTGCCAACGAACAATTTACAAGATTAATCCTATTAATCACGGAAAGAAAAGTAATTTGGCAAAAAGAAATAATTATACACCATGGTAATGATTCAATCACAAGTCTGGACTAAGACAAATTGCTTCCCAGCTTAAACTTCTACTAATAAGTTGTTCGCGTGAACTTGTACAACGGAGTTAATAACTCGAAATAAGTTGAGGTCGTAACTTCCTACCGAATGTCTAAGATTTTTGGTAAAATATAGAGTACAAAAGGCTAACTACGCGTATTTTAGGTCAATGGTAAGTCAGTGTATTCAACGTAGAACAATAAAGCAGATTTCAAATTTCGTCAAATTATGATGTACCAACTCTTTGTCATATTCAGAAATCTTTTTGCAATATATGATGGAATCTACTTAAAGAGTTTGACAAAAACAAGAATGCAGTTGTCTTTGTTTGAAAACTCAATGACAAATCAAGAATATACTATACTTAACTGAATTTTGGATCAGTATAGAATTAAGGTTTTTAATACAAATGAATAACTTACAGCATAGTAATTTCTCACAGCAAAATAAGACACACTTAACAATTATTGTCGTTTTAATCACTAAATTGCAATGGTATGGAGATTTTTTTTAAACCAGTAGAATTTCTCCGCTTAGAGATACCACAGTGGGTGAAAATGAGATGGATGCTATAATTTATTTAAAACTCCTCTGCTTCGCTCCGTTTTGGTGGATTTTGAGCCATGCCTAAGCAAACAAGCTAATCTTTGTTAAATACACTTAGTCTACCTATTTTCTGTTAATTAATTCTGATATATCAGCACTGTCAGTCCAATTTCTGTCAAATTAGGTAGCTTATCAGACATTCAGCATAATTGTGCCTACATTCAACATAATTATACATTGTACAGAAACTAAGTACAGATGACAGCACATCAAGTTACCACAATCTGACAAATTTCTGCAGTAGATTTTCAACCTTATCACAATAGTGGAAGGTTAATGTTCGGTTGGTACAATTTGACAGATTCGGGTACCGTGACCTGCTGTTGTCTGTACATACATTTCAACCAGACAGAATTGCGAGCTAGCCTAATATAAGGTTATGTAATAGTATTGTTTACATTGGGATACTAACCCGAGATATAATGAAGGGTTGTGTTAATTGTGTAATGGCGCAATTAATTTAGCAGTTAATTTGTGATTCAGTTTAACTGTGGTTTCGTTGTTTAACTTTTTAGTTAAGTACAGTTTACCCATTAAACTGACCCTAATTAAACGAAACTTATAAGTTATTTAAAATACATGATTATTAGTAGAGACATAATTAAACGATTTTAATATCGTATTCTATTAAGGTATCTATATTAGGGTGGTCCTTATTTTAAGACTTTTGAATTTTCCCCCGGGCACTTTCTCATTCTAATATATACCCTTAAATATGAAGTAAGTTTTTTTATTCAATTTTTTTGTAAAGATTTAGAGGTCGCTACCGGCTGTCAAACTTTGTACAAACAAAGAACAAAGACGTTGAAACTTGGAACGAAGACTCAGATTATGTAGCTGCCAAAAATATTGTTCATTCTTTGCGAGTAGTCAACGATTTAGCTGAGCGCGGTGTTGCCCTAATGGAAGAATTTAATAAATTAATTACAACTAATGAAGAACAAAAGCAATATTTGCTTTTGTTGGTAAAAGATTATAGGAAAAAATACCCTAATACTAACAAGTCAACCCTTATATCTTTAAAATAAATGATCTAAATATGTTAATTCATAAGAACATCAATAATTAAGTTTTTTTTTTGTCCTGATTTTAAAAATATAAGAATTTGAAATATGCAGATTTTGTGTTTTTATTTGAGATTCAATCCTTGGTAGCGACCCCTAAATGTCATTAAAAAAAATCAAAAAAAATACTGATTTACTTTCTCATAGTATATATTAAAATAACGTGGTGGCCCGCGAAATTAAAGAAAAAAAAATTTTTTCTTAAGAATAAGGACCACCCTAATCTATATACATGAGCAGTTTTGCCTTACTACCAAGAAAGATTATGTTTTTGACTATTTGTATACATTTAATCCTTTAATAACGTAATTTATTTAATTTTAACTGACTGCTTTTGACTGTAACTATGTTTTGGTACAAAAATAATGTAAGTATTTTCAGAGACGCGCTTATTTTTTTCACATCAGAACCGTATCTTTTTTCTCGAAACTGTACCAACTATTTATTTATAGAATAACCTTGTTTAATTTTCATCTAACTAGATGTGGTTTATCAGTGATCACGCTTGACATTTTCCGTAAATGTCACGAACGAAATGAGTTACCTATGAGTGAACAATCTTCCTAAACTAATAATTGTAATGGGACGTCATGATGGAAAATGGAAAGGGCAACATTGTAATAATAATAATTGAATAATTATTAGGTAGATGTATCAAATTATAAGTAAATAAGGCTACTTTTTATCTAGGTGCGGGATGTGGTTACTTTGTGACACTTTCTAGCACGTACGGCGCATTTGCCGTGGCGGTCGTTACGGGTAATCAGAAGCCAAAAAGTCTGACAACCAGTTTTACCAAGGGGTGCCAGGTTGCCTAAGTAACTGGGTTGTGGAGGTCAGACAGGCAGTCGCTGTATGTAAAATACTGGTTCTCAGCTGCATTCGGTTAGACTGGAAGCCGAACCCAACGTAGTTGAGAAAAGGATAGGCAGAGACAGAGGCAGAGGCGCATTTGCCGTGTCTTCAAAAACGACTCAGCTTGTTCACGGCACGATTTTATCGTAACCCATCGAGACGCTGTCGGAAGCTAGTATTGCATTAAACATTGATGTATCACCACGTATCCACCTATTAAACAATTGAAGGCCACACACAAACGCATTCTTACTTACATATGTGTGAGTGAGAAACTGTGAAACTCAAAGTAGCTACATAGTTGTGCGGTCAACCGCAATCCGGAGCCGAGAACTGTAACGTCTTATGCGGTAACCCGTCTCACTTGTGTGCATGCAGTTTAACATTATCATTGTTAGATTCAATGTTAGAGTTTTTTCTTGACAGACTAATATTTTCATGTGAATTTTGAGATTGGGTTAATTTGCAACAAGGTTTAGTAGAGGAAAGGCGGATATTAATTTAAAGTAAGTACCAAGACGTTTAGTATGCCTAGATGTAGTTTTCAGTTAGGTAGGTACTGACTGATTGAACTATTGAAATTGTTTGGTAAATTATTTTGTTTCACTATTTTTCGACAGCTATTCTCTTAAGACTACACATCTCTATCCGTCTATATAAATCAATAACTTCTAAATATCTCAGCAAGACAGACCTTCATAACTTTCTATTGACTCCCATATCCGTCTCAAATTGAGCCATAGTTCTACTATTCCGAACATGCACTTCAAATTGATATGTAAGGCAAGATTCCCTATTCAAACCGACTTCGAATGCATCAGTGACTCTATCCACACATATAGTATGAACAGACCATATATGTTTAGAACTAAAAACAATATTATTATTGTTTTCCCACCGAATAACATGAGCCGACTCTAATCTAATATTGCATTCGACACAACCAATTCAAATTCACCCACTTTCAACAACACTGCTTTGAACACGTTTCACATTAAATTATTCTACAAATGCAATTAATCCTTCGTATAAGTTTTTATAGATTTTATATACATACGTAATACATCATCTGCCTAGGTTTTTCCCAGCTATGTTGGGGTCGGCTTCCAGTCGAACAAGGTGCAGCTGAGATCCAGTGTCTTAGATGAAGCGACTGCCTGTCTGACCTCCACAACCCAGTTACTTAGGCAACCCGATACCCATTGGTAAGACGACTACTAACAACTGCCAACAATGGTCAACTGAAAGCCGAGACCCACCAGTTTATTGTGCCTTTTGGAAGAGGGAAGAACTCGTCATGACAAGGTGGACCCACCGCGCCAAGCATTGCTTAACCTTACGATAGATCGATCCGCACGGTTTTGACTAACGGCCATTCCCAATAAGTTATCTATCTCTGGATTTGCTTACTAGAGATAGAATTTTAACATTACAAGTAAAGTTAAAAAGTAAGTATCTTTAGTAAGCAAATCCGGAGATAGACAGAATATTGAATTCCGTAGTTAGCCATGAGCTCTTCCTGAGAGAAACAAGTAAACACGAGACTGACCGTACATCGCGTCCCGTGTATAATATATCAATGGAAACAGTTGAAAATACACCTACAGTTACGAAACAACGAAACGCCAGCTGTTGCCCATTTCATTACTGCCACCAATATTTTGTATCAAATTCAATTTACTGGTATTGTCAACATCACGTTACGTGGAGCGAGAAAACCGACAATCCTCACAGTATATGTCCAATAATAAATTATGGATATTCCGTTGAACGTGTTATGCGAATGGCGATTACTATAATATGTTTTTGGTACGGATTAATTTTGTGTTTTAATTTATTTTTGAGTTTTTACAGTAATTATTTTGTTTTTAATCCAATTTTTTTAATAGCCTATTTATTGTCCCACTGTTGGGCACAGGCCTCCTCTCACACGGAGAAGGATTGAGCGTAATCACCACGCTTGCTCAATGCGGGTTGGTGATTTCAGAGTTTATAGCCCAGGTTTCCTCGAGATGTTTTCCTTCACCTTTTATCAGCCATTGGTGTCTAAGATATACTTAGAAAGTACATACAAACTTAGAAAAGTTGCATTGCTATTTTAAAATTATTTATTTTTAATTGCAGCAAATTTTATGAGTGGTGAATCAATCTTGTGTTATTTTTTGTGTGAATAAAATTAAACTGAAACAGATTGGTCGTTTTAACACGCAGCTTAATTTTTAATTGGTTCAACGCTTCCCAGAAACTGACCAAAATTGTGTGTACTCAAACGCGTATCTATTAACATGATGGTATGATGAAATTACCCTTTACCCAGCAGCGGGACAGTAAACAAAAATAAATGAGGGAATAAATAAATTTTATACCTACAAGCATATATAGAACAAAAAAACTGAAATAATTTTACAGCACGCGTTATTTCTGCTAAACACGAAGGCCACTAAATATTCCGTGATACTTCTCAATGATACCCGTGCCAATGGAGTAACCACAAGGGATGCCGAAGATCGTGCGAAGTGGAGGAGAAGGTGTAGGAAAGCGGACCCCGGGCCCGAAAGGTTAGCAACCGGGATAACGCTCGGATGATGATGATGATGACTTCTCAATGATACCCAAATTATGGAGATAAATACAAAATAATATTTTAAAAAATATATCAAACCCTGAGAGTATTTTGTTTTAATTTTTGTACGGCACTCTAACAACGTTCGGTAGCTCGCCTCTGAAGAGTTTNTGACTTCTCAATGATACCCAAATTATGGAGATAAATACAAAATAATATTTTAAAAAATATATCAAACCCTGAGAGTATTTTGTTTTAATTTTTGTACGGCACTCTAACAACGTTCGGTAGCTCGCCTCTGAAGAGTTTCAGGCACGCCAAGTTAGCGCTTATAGAGCCTTCAGATATTGCACATACTTGTCACCTTCCAACGAAAATGTTTTCAACAATCTCGACATTATTTTGAGATACTTGAAAGTGTTGCTGTGAGGTTTTTTATACATATTGTTTTCCTCTATTGTATATTTGGTTATTTTGATATGATTTATTTTATGACATTCTCACTACATATTAATGTAACAAAATATCTGCTTAATGATGTAGGCGGTCTCTAAATCTACAAAAACATTGTGCAATATTACAATAAAAACATTGTGCAATAAAAATTTCTACACTAAAAATCATTGCACAATCTTCAATATTAACCCTACGCTGTTAATAAATTTGAATGCAATTTTATTGACTGTCTTGGGAACGCCGCAAAGTCATTAACCCTTAGTAAACTTAAATAATAACCTTTTTCTTTTGTTAATAAAAGAAAAATGATGACAATTCAGAAACTAAGTCGTGTCAACACATGCGACCACTAGTAATTTAGTATGTAAATATGACAGCTTACTAATTAATCTGAGCACGAATGTTTTATCAAAATTATGGAATATGTTAGTATTTATGCTGCGCTTTTTATATAGGTCATGCATGATGAGATTATGTGTTTTGACACGTTGGATTAAAAAAATGTGTATTAATCACGGAATAGTTATTTTTATGGTATGGTCATTGACAGTGCTACCAAGGTTTAAGGTTTTCAATGCTAAATTAAATATTATTACCTAAACTACAGTACTGATGACTCGTCTATCCCCAAATTGTGATACATTCAAGCTAAGAAGTGAAAACTGTTTGTGATCTAGCCGTATTTTGGTGAAGTTGGCAGTTGCTGTCAGTCAATACAAATTTTGGTATCATCCCTTGAAAATTGACAGATGTCAATTGCACATAACAAGCGGTGGCACTGTTCATTAATTCCTTTCAAAAGATCCTCAGTACAGATGACATTTTCTCTGAGAAAGGAGGCCAGCAATAGCTGTGTCGAACCTGTCTTTAATTAACGGACCGTAGTCATTCATCTATTATTTATAAACTAGCCGAGTGCGTGGTTCCACGCGCGCAGTGTAGGGTTTCAAGAATGTACCTACACACATGTGTAACTACATATACTTCATACTTACTCGTTGTGTGTGTTTTCTCACACTAGAACGATTTGTTTTTCATTGTTGTTTAAATAGTGAAGTATTTAGGAATTTAATTGTACTTAATTAACGTATTACGTAATTTTTTATAATTGTAATTATCTAGTAAGCAAATTGTATAATGTAACCTTAACGTAATGATTACACTGCTTATTCTAAACCCCTGAATTACATTATTAAATAAACTTCCTTACTTGTTAAAGTTGTACAAATTCATGTAGAATGTATACAATTTTTAATCAAAACTAACCGTGCGACCAAAGTAAAAAAGTTTGAGCATAATGTTTCATCATAGCTATCCAATGTATTGAAAACTCATAACCCGACAGCGAACATCAAAGCGCTTAAAGCTGCTGCATTTACCTCCGCAAAGTTCATCCTCCGCTTAAAAAGCTATAACAGCGCTTCCAATCCCCCATTAACCCGCTACCTTTAATGTTCCACATGGGACGCTATTCATTACTCGCGTACATTCGGGTTAATGACGCCCAAGCTCAGACAGCACGCAATGGATGGCGAACATAAATCAAAGAACGCACACGATTTAACTGATGGCAATTAGGTTGGGATCGAATTGTGACGATGTGAGATTTGAGTTTTGATTCTTGTGTAATTAAGGTTGATAATCCAATGTTTTCGTCAGTAAAATATACCATTTTTAATGACGTCTTTATTCTATACGTGCTATAAGTCTATAAGTCAAACCAATTTATCAAGATTGAGGAAAAATAAGAGATAAGTGTTTTATGAAGAATTGTATCTAATAGAAAAAAAGTAGTTCACAAAAGATCCTCGTGTAGGTAATCAAATAAAACAAACAAAATAATATTATCCTCATTTTGCTAGTAGCAATCCATCATCTGGTTATGTACCGAATAACCGAACTTTGATATATTTAGTTAGGGGTTATATTTGGGATTTTTCCGCTGATCTATTACCGAAAAGTTGGTATATAGAAAAAATGTGACATTATGAGATAATTTTATTAAATAACTTGCCCTTTTCGCGGTTGCTTCCTCATTCCCCCTTGAATCTTCGCAAAGGTTAGAAGTCTATAACGGGGCTGCAAAATTATTCAAAAGAGTCGTGTGGCCCTGGTACACTATAGGCTCTTGAAGAAACAGAAATGGTCAAAGTCATTTTTTTTTATTTCAAGTAGACTATTACAGGTTCTTATGAAAAGTCAAACTAGTTGCACGGTTCCAAGGAGTTGGTCTTTAATCAGTAAAAATATGACACTACCTCCTGCTGGATCAAAGCCATTTGATCATTTCCCATCTCCAAAAAAAACAGTTTTCCTATTTCCACTCCTTTTAGTCTCAAAGCGCACCAAACAAATACGCAAACTTAATATGTATTTACAATATTATTAGTTAGAATATTACATAATTAACTCAAAGAAAACACTCCTTTTGATGAAAACAACGTTACGTAATAAAGTAGAAATCAAACAATCTGTTTGTAAATCAAACATTTGTTGCTCTTGTAACCTGATTTCTGCATAAAATATTAACTTTTGGTTACTCAAATATGTTTTTGTTTTCTTAACCATATTTTGGAGTGTATTTTTTGTATGTTTTCTCATTCATTTATTTAATGTAGTATAGGATTCCGTATCCAAAGGGTTAAACGGGACCCTATTACTAAGACTTCGCTGTTCGACCGTTTTTCACCAGACTGTATCTCAAGAATCGTAACAGCTAGACAGTTGAGATTTTTCACAGAAGATTTAATTGTTGCTGCTATCATAACAAACAATGAAAACTAGAATATTAAATATGTTAGGGGTTTCCCATACAACTTACGTGATTTTTTATAGATAATAGTACGGAACCCTTCAACTCGCACTTGGCCGACTTTTCTAGGTTTCAATAAAATAATTACTAAGCACCAACACATATACAGAACTCACACATGAATAAAATACGTAATATAAAAATAGCTCACGTAACGTGAATCAAAAGGTCAATTAGACAAGGTAGCATCTCACGTACGCTCCTATATAAATAGCTGGCACGTTGGACCTTACCAAAGCAACAGGCTGATTATGTTCACTTATAATATGTTATGTTAATACGTCTTGCTTGCTGGGTAATTATTTCTTCTTGTTATATTTCGGTTGCGTAGGTTTTACAAATCTTAATAAGCTACTGTTTCTTTAACTAAACAATTTCGGCAGTCGCAACACAATAATAGTAGTCTTTAGCTCAATTTTCTAATGAGTACTATAAAAATACTCCTGTCATTCTTCTCAACGGGTTTATGAACCAACTAACTAACTAACTAACTAACGGGTTTATGAACCAACTAACTAACTTTTGTATACTACAATGAATTTGTAGCCTACTCACTACATTACACTTATTATTTATTACGCACACAAAAACACACTTACATAAA
>NWSH02000050.1:10222889-10255012 GCA_002382865.2 Heliothis virescens | reverse complement strand
ATCATGTCTGATGGCCAATATGATGAACGTGAAGAAGAAGCCATGTCACCCCCCCTCCGACATGTATAACATAAACCTTAAAAAAACATATTACACAGTACAAAATTATTCATCTCCATTTGCAGCTACTACCAGCCTATATTAAAAGTATGGTTACCGCAAAAGCGCAAAACAGCCTTTCAAAAATTCATTTCACCCGGAAATCGTTGAATTATTTGACATAATAATGTCAGTCAAACTCGGGCCATAAAGCGACCGGCAAACGTAAAAGACAGAATTCCGATAGAAATCAATTTTATTCAATGGCCGTCACCCATATTATATTTGTCATCCGAAAAAGGTCCTAAGTACACTTCAACGAATATTTAACAAAAGAAAATCGGTTCATAGGAATAGTTCCAGATTTTTTCGTAATTTTGGTTTGCGCTCGAGTTTTATTTATCAGGATTTAAAAATTAACAAACCTTTTTACGCTTCTCTTAGGCTACCTATTCCCACTTTTGCGTGCTGTGCTAGTTTATTTGTATTATAATAAGTTTTGTGGATAAAAGACGTCTTTCATTTATTTTGATCGTTTATGATAAAATCAAAAATATTTTTGTTCCGCTTCCACGGTAGATCTCTTATGGGATTCAGATAACTGAGACCGAGATTATAACCTACTTTATATAAAGTACTGTTCTCAATACTCGTGTGAAAACTAGTACAACTATTTCGCAGCCATCCGACCTTCAGTAAAACTTGTAACGCTCTTTTGACTTATAATCTTCAGTCTCACACTCGACTAACCGCTAAATCAATTGCGACTAAAACTATAAAAGTTTATCTTTGTGAAGTGTTTGCGTTTTTCTCTTAGAAGGTTACCTGTGAAAACCACTTAACTTTTATTTTCGTACCTGGCTATCTCTATTTCTTACGCTGCTTAATGGTTTATGTGACATAAAAATATATCGGTGACGTCACGTTTTTGTATTTTTTGCTAGGTCAGGATAGGTTGTGAAGGTCATGATAATTTATTGAATTATTTGTAGTAGTCGATAAAATGATACATTTACCTGTGGTAGAATATGAACATACTTTCACATTCTAATTGAATAAACAAACTTAACGTACAAATAAAGTCGGCTTCTTAAACAGTTGCAAGCAAAATAAATTGTCATTGGCTGTAGTTAGAATTTGAAGTATTATTATTGGTATAAATTAAGACCCAGATATTGTAACCCTGTTGCTTAACCATTTCAAGTGCATCTCCTTTTGAACCAAACAGAATTTTGGAAAACCGTTAATATTTGGCAGACATTTGCCCGGACATGCGTAAAAAGAATATTAAAAATTATCGGATTTGAGACTGCTCTTTTTTGGAAGTCGGTTAAAAAATAATACCTACCAATTCCTGAAAATTCAAGGTAGTAGCTAGTTAGTGAAAAAACGTGAATCCGCTTTTTTGAAATATTCTTTTTTCGGCGTTTGATATGCTTTTGCTGAAAGCGCGAAGGCTGTGCATGAGTTTGATAACAATGCGACTTTCAGCACTTTTACGTTGGCTGTTCAAGCTTTTGACGCTTTCATATGTAAAGTTCACGCTTTTATTTATTTCATGGTATGGGTAGAAATGTGTGGAATATGCAGTGCTATTGATGGGCGTAGTGGTTAGAAGAGGAAGCCTATTTTTTTAATTTATCCTGTTTCAATTATCATGTACCAGTGTTATATGTTTGGGTTTCTATTTAACTGAAATTAAAATATATTTTTTACTGATATGTATAAACATTTATTTCTATCCAAATACAAGCAAAACCTAACGATATAAAACGTTGTATGCTCATACGCATGAATTACCCAACAAAGTAGGTATAGGTAAACATTCATTGCAAAATAAACCGAACATTTCACAGTGCAAACAAATGTATAATAACATCGAGTATGTTTGTACGTACGTTTGTAACATCCAATAAGTCTAAACGTATCAGCCTATTTACTCAAATGACGTGTCGTTACATACGTATGGTTCCGTAGAGTATCATCGCACGTGATGTCACAAATTCAAAATGGCGGAGGTAATTTTATATTCCATTTGATATGTAAGATGTTCCTCATTGAGATGAGTATTGAGTTAATGGTACGTAATTCATATTACCTCTTGGTATACTTATTTCTTCAATTTAAATAATAATTGTTATCACTGAGAGAGAAGTGCAAATTGGAAAAAAAAAACACAAAACAAATAGCAAAAAACAATGGTGGAGGTTTACCGCTGTTAACTTACTCCATTACAAGATAAAACAGATGTAATGAGCCAAAATTTTCTTTCTAAAAAGAGGACCAACATTTCCGTGACTATCTTTAGAAATGAGGTTTAAGATATCATTGAACAAAAGGGGTCTAGTTCAAATTATTTGAGCTGTGATTTTCTTGACCCAAAAGATTGAAAAAGTTTGTGGGAACTAAATTATTGTAACAGAACCGAAGTGAAATTTTGAGTTTCTGGAAACACGATTTTGAAATGGTAATAAAGACCAGAAGGCTTTCCATCAATATCATTGAAGTTGAGAGACTTCCTGCGGGCTTTATAAATCAAAATTAGGAATTCGGACAGATTTTGTTCAAAATAGTAAAGTTAAGCTTGTGGTATAAGTGTGATTTAGGACTTGAAATTTAAAATAGCAACATATGTGCCGCAATAAAAAATCCCTTATACTTTTAGTTAACCACTTTCAATGTTGACGATTGATTGCCACAATACTGCAGCGTAAGAATGTTAACTATAGCTTGGAGTGAGTTAAATAAAAATTGTTTCTATCTGATATAAGTAACGTTTTCCTCTCTATGCAGAAAGAGCGTTTTTATACATCTTGGTCCTAGGAGCTTATGATCTGTAGAGCATTTTAAAAGAATGATATTATAGCTCTTCTCACTCGATTACCGTTCCAACTCTTATTTATGAGTCGTCATAAAACTTAGACTTAGTAGCCTTTTACAGACTTAAAATTGTTTTATCATTGAAAAATAAAATATTAATACAAAGTTCAAAAAATATCTAGGCAATAAAATCCGCACTTAATTTAAATAAATTTTCCTTTAGAAAAGTATGAATAGCGCCGAAGAAAAACCTACGTTCCCAACCAACGTTGCAAAGTGAATAATTTATTATAATTATAACATTTCAAATAAAATATGTACAACTGACAGGGCTTTTAGATATTTCACGCCTTAGAAGCCTGTTTTTTGTAAGAATAAGATCATTGAATTCTTTTAAAATGGAAACACTTTGTGTTACCATTACAGAATGTTTAATGAATACGACTGGAAAAATGTAGGACCTGGTTCTGGCGAATCCTTTGTTATATTAAGAGAAAATGAGTTAGTTTGAAACGTTTTTTTAATGGAAATAGACGCCATGTGATTAATACGGGTGAAGCCTAGTTATAAATAATTTATCTCAGATTAAAATAGTATCCTGCGTGGTGTAACTTTATTAGTACACAATTATTTTATTTTATATTTTTTCTTATATAGTCTTTACAATCTTATTTATTTGTTTATTAGCACACCACCCGCATTACAAACAGTTAATATATATTAAAAAAAAACGTAAAATTTATTAAAATTATTTAAGCTATTGGTCATTTCTATCTAAACTCTCTCAAACAACTGGTTATAACTATGTAAGTAACATCTAAAATTATAACGAGTCCCAACTGTTTATTTATCCGTCTGTCTTGATAAAACACAGCTTAAAAATAGCATCCTAAAAATAAACATCGCGAATACAAAATGGCCCAGTTTTTCATACGTCGAAGCCATTACTTTATTCATATATACTGTAGAATGCTGCCCACAGTTTTGTTTAGTAATCTATCAAACAGTTTTGATCGAGGCTCGGTGTGACAGCGAAGTGCACTTTTATGATTTTTTTTATATCGTCCCCAATGTACACTTGGCAACAAATGAGTTTTGACATTGATTGTTATTGTATAAGCTGTTAAATGTTTTGTTTAGAGTCAAACGTGTATTTAGTTCTTTTTTGGAAATTGATTGTGTTTAAAGATAATTAGTACCCACAAATGAATTGTTGGTTGCTTTGTTTTATAAAATAAGAACGTAAAAGCTTTTATTTGTGGTTGTTTAGATTATTATTTTCCCTCAGATTCACCCGCATTTCGAGGGAACTACTTACCGCACATAGATAAAAAGTACAGTAGCATATGTTACAGAATTTCCTTTAAATCAGCCCAGTAGTTTTGGCATGAAAGCTCGACAGACAGAAGTACTTTCACATTTATTAAATTAGTAAGCATTAAGTATCAAAGACCCAATATTTTTGGAATGCAAGAGGATGATTATAATGATGCAATAAGCTATATCCCATCCCTATTATCTAAATGTTCCCAAAAACATTAACATTGCTCAAATAAGGAGCTTACCCCATGGCCGTCATTATCGTCACCAATCCATTATCCCCCGCGATAATTATAGCAATTATCGTTCATTGTCACGGCAATCTGTGACATAAAGGAAGTTTAGACGGCCGTATCGCAATACTACATAATACCCGCGGTTTCGCCGGATTTGTAAGAAAATTAATTTATGCAAATGCACTGAAAATCGTTCTTATATTTTTGTACCAGGTTTACGTATACGTGTACAAAGGGAATTACTACAAGCACCCGGATAAAAAGTAATTTCTGCACTAAAAGGATTTTCCTAAGCGCATTCAAGCAAACTAACAAACAAATTCTTCAGCTTTATAATATTAATATTTTTATTTACCTAATATATTTGGGTTAACCTGTACCAAATTGCAAATAAATTTTATGTACATAACTTTTGTACCTGCTTATTTTTTTGTTATAGGCACAAAATGATGATATGTTTGTGGAATAAATAACCATTCATATAGTTAAAATATTTAGACAGTAGCTCCAGCTTTGTGAACACTACAAAATATGTTCTTGGTTTTACCAGAATTAAATGGTTAATTTAAGCATGACACGAAAATATCAGTCAAACCAACCCTCTAATTCTAAGATTGAATTTTTAATTAATTCTAATTGAAAAAAACAAACATCCTCAATAAAAAAATTAATATATTTTTGTCTATATTATTACGAGATACTATAATTGTTACCATATAGTTAGATGTTAAACAAATGTAAGCCTGTGTAGTTAAGACAATATTTAATAGATAGAAATCTGAAATGTCTAATGAAATGAATGTAATTAATAATCAGAATAAATTGCGGTGACATCGTGGCGTGATTTATTATGTTTGGTAATAAAACAATTTATTAATCTTTTACATTTGTTTGGTTATTGATGTACTATTCATAATTTCCTAAAGATTTTATTGATGTAAAAATGTTACAATTCTTAACTTTCGAGACGAAATGTTAATTAAAAATAATTATTTTTATTGATTTCTGTCTCTAAACCTCACACCTGTACAGTTTGACCCTCAGACAATTAAAGTATAGAACTTAAAAAAAAAAACATATTTGACAAAATAACTGAAAAAAAGTGATAAAACTTTACCTTTGACTGTGGGATGTATCTTCAGTAGTTATCAGGTCACTTACTATCATGTTATAACAAAGTTTATATTCACATTTTATTTGTTTACTTTCGTATTAAATGTTCGTTCGGAGATCGCGACGCGGCGTGCGCTCGTGGGCGCAGATGCGAGCAGACTGCCAGCTACGCCGTAGGCAGCTACGAATCGCTACGCCGCTACGTAGAACATAAAGTTTTCTTTTTTACGTGACGTTTCGTTTTGCGTGTCACCTTACTTTGCGAATTTATTTTTATAACTTTATAGTTTTTTCAGGTAAGCAATTTATGATTCTATTACACTTTTCTTTTGTAACATAAAACCAACACGTTTTGATTTCAAATCACAATTTTATTTCTGCCAATCGGATTTTTGCGAATAGAATATAATTCTGAACTTATTTTTTTGGTAAATTCTAAAATCTGCGAACATAAAACTTCAAACTAAAGGTCCATTTATTTAAGTGCAATCGTATCATAATTCATAATTTTTATTACTTACAATAATAATACCGTTAGACTAAATCCCTCATAATATAATAAGTGCATATTATATTTCACTATTCGTATCAGCAAGAATGTAGACAGCTTACATATCTATGAATCTGCATTTTGCATATTAAATACGTCCCGAGGCGAGTGAACTCAAGTGTACCGACTGCAAAGAGGTAACGTTAAAATGAAAATCGGATACTCGGGTTGTAAGTGGAATTTTACAGGGATATCGTAATATTGTACAGAGATTTTCTTAATAAAATATTTGTGACTGTCGAGAAGGATTACGATTTATGTCATCTAGGTACTGCGTTTTGCGATTCGAATTGCGTCCCGTAAAAATTACTCTTCTCTACACTAACAACTATATCACTGTCTATACTTACTTTACTTTTCATCGTAATCGGCTCAGTCGTTTTATCGTTAAAGTTTAATAAACAAGAATTAAACTTTTAAAATAAAAGGCATCAATTATCAAAATATTTTAAAAATGTATTTAATTTATAATTAAAAGAAAAATGTTGGGCAATTAGTTTGAGGAACCATAAAAATTGCAGATAGGTTGCCCCCACGAGCGCGAAGGTTAAATGGGTTGTTGTGGTGTATTCGTAGGGTTACCAAGTAAATTAACATTAATTAATTACACACTCGAGTTGCTTTTTAACGATTTCCTAATAGTGTTATAAATTGTCGACGCATGACGAATTTTCTTTTCCCTAATCAAATGACAATTTGAAAATAAAGCTATTATAGAAATGCAAAAAAACTTTTGTAACTGTTTGCTTGTTTCGTTTTCGAAATAAATACTACTGAATAAATTAGAATGTATATTTTGTGGGTAAAACGGTAAGCTGAGTGTTTTTTTGGGTACTTTTGAATATACAGTAAAATTACCAACAATTTATACCGGTACATAGATTATATCAGAAAGCGTACAGCCTTACTATGGGATACTAGTATAAGATAGATATTTGAAATAATAGTGTTGCGATTACAAAAAGAAAACTTCTATATCGAGTAAAGTACTCACAAGATAGTATCGATATAGTAAAGAAATTCCCAAGTTTGTTTAATAACAAAGATACTTTAACTAAGTAACCACAAGAACTTAAACTAACTTAATAAGATATGTATCGAGATTAGTATGCAGTAAAGGTTTAGTTCTATAGTTTTTTCGATTAAGCAAAGATTGCCAACTTGATTACTTTTTAAATAGCTCGCATTCTTTGAAACCTATATTCATTTCGTGATATGAATTTGTATAAGAATGAAATTAGTTTCATTCTTATTTTATTGGAATAAAGTAAAAATATATTTTTTGTGTGTGTAATAATGTAAGTATAGCTATTATATTTTTAATATATTTCAACTATAGCTAAAATTGTAATATTGCTGTAACTTTCAACTGAGCAACGTTTATAATCCATTTTTTTTTTCAATTCTTCAATCTTAATATTGGATTGTTTATAAACAATCCAATATTAGCCTTCAACTATGTTGATAAGGTTGAAAATCTATTGAAGAAATTTAACAGATTGAGGTTGGTTGATTTACTGGCGTCTGTACAACTCTAAAATGGTTGGAATGCCGTTGCACAGTTCACAGACAACTGAGCATCCCAAATTTCTTTCTCCAATTCCATTGCTCAGCACGCCGAAGGCAAGCCTGAAACGGAATAAATTGCTCCCACCGAATTTGGGTTATTTATACGTGGCAGATCACGTTTTAATTTATCGTCCCAATACGCATTTACAATCGACCGCATAAATATCCTAATAAGCTTGAAACCCACAAGCAAAAACCACCCTAATTCTTTAAGTGTTAAGGGTCAATTTACGTTGCGTGTGTCCGCAATGAGTAACGCTTTAGTGTCGTGATGTACAAACATGGGCTCTCGAGTAAATTACAATTACTTGAGACATGCATCTGAAAGCGAGAACCTCTCTTGAATTTACTAAAACTTCTACCCAATGATTTGCATATGGAAATATGTAGATTAGAATTTGATGTCTTAGGTGCTTTGGGGCAAATGATAGTAAGGCTGCTAATCTTAAAAGTTATGTCTTATATGATTAAGTGGACGTTGATAAACTTGTCTTTACTTTTAAGGTTCTAGAAATGGACAACGTACGCTTACATACTAGGCTTTGTTAACTAAAAGACTAGTCTAATATACATAAATACATACTTATTTTAATAAAATATAGTCAAAATTAAATAGACTTTCATTCCAAGAAATTATGCCCATATTATAAACGTTTGATAATCACCACAATCATTCGTATATATTTTCACTAGAGACGATTTCATTGGTAACAATTCATTCCCCTACCGTGACGTAAATTCAATGGGAACTTTTAACTTGTCAGGTTCACCGTATTAAGTGGTTTGAAGGTGACCTTCAGCTTAAAAGTTGTTTATCCCCCCGAGTCGCAAATACCGGTTAACTTTCCGAATAGCAGTTTTGTTAGGATGTTAGCCAAAAGGTTTTAATGAATTTAATGAGTTTACCAAAGGACTAATTGGTTACAGCCAAACTATGCAAATCCCTTATACTTATTTAGGCTTTGGGGACCTTTGTTTTTAGGTTGTTGGGATAGGAAGTTTATGGGGTTTTGTAATAATAATCCAGATTGAAAAACAAGCTTTAGTTGTTAAGAAAAAATAACAAAATTAAATCCAAAATTGTTTCTGATCTTTTGTTATAAAAAGAGCACTAGTAGATTGGGCTCACGTCAATAGAGCAATGGGTGATCGTACTCGTGACATTTAAATTTTCACGATATCTTTATAAATAAAGAATGGCCATTAGGTACATGGTATCAGGTATTTTAAGTGTGAACGTAAAGATAAGGTACGTATAAAATATATTGTGACTTAACCGTATCCTGCAAAGAATATTTTGTGACATATCTCCACGTGAAAGTGACACGTCATAATTCTAATCAATTCATTTATCCTAAATATTCGAGAATACCGACCACTACGACCAGTAACTAAATGAATTCGTATATATTATTCATTTTATAGAATACGAAATAAGTGTCCCACCATTTCGATACACAAACAAATATAAATTCGGAAGATGTTTTCTATCATCGAATA
This sequence comes from Heliothis virescens, assembly GCA_002382865.2. Taxonomy (NCBI): domain Eukaryota; kingdom Metazoa; phylum Arthropoda; class Insecta; order Lepidoptera; family Noctuidae; genus Heliothis; species Heliothis virescens. Next base: position 10,245,865 of record NWSH02000050.1, on the reverse strand, counting down.
TTGTTCCAGTCACGATTCGAGGAAATCTCGATTCAAGTGAAGTTCGCTTTGGTACGTAAGAATCGAATAAACAGGCTTATGAAATATTTATAGTGTGCGGCGAACCTTCAGGGGATCGGTTTGAAAATTTTCATCGTCCACCCTGTTCGTGGCGAACTTCTATCTATAGTTGGAAAGTTTACAAACATTCCAAGTTTTCTCGATTATCTTTAGCTCTGTGAGATAGCGATTCGAAGGAGAATTAAACACTCGTTTGCAAGGACTTTTGTGGGTTATAGGGTGAGCATTTTAGCAGCTGTTTAGTGGTGTGTAGAATTTGAGTTTGTCTAACTAACTTAAGTAACAAAATAATTTCGACATATGATTTTCTATTGAAAAAGTAATTATCTAAATTAATGCAGAGTTATAACGATAAAAATAATCCTAATGATTACAAGGCGACTACAGTATTTTTTCATACCATTAAATTAGTGAAATATAACATTTTATTACAGGGTCTAAGAAAACGTTCACGAAGGACAAACCAAAGACAATCAATGACAATAAAAACGTTCAGACATGTCACCTCAAATTCTCATTATTTCGTAAGGATACATTTTATTTCTTTGTACTTTTTAGGGATTCTTTTAGACAAGTGGAATTGTAAGAATATATGGATAGGTATGATTTACGATACCACAATTTGACACAGAATCATCAATATCTGGAAACATGACAATTTTTTGTAGGTATACTTCATAGGTTGCATTTCCTCGCACACTTATCATACTGAAATATTTTAATGTGAACACTTAATGATCCACATTTTTTTTAACATTTAGGAAACATATTTCTGGTTACCTTTTTGAAACAACATCATGATGCTTGCTAATGGTGAATTATTTCTTACTTCTTTTATTTTTTTTGTACCTATGATGCGTTGCCTTAAGTCAAATCAAATCAAATCAAATCAAAAGTTTTTTATTTCAAATAGGCCTATAAAAGCTCTCATGAAACGTCAAGCTAGTNCTTTTATTTTTTTTGTACCTATGATGCGTTGCCTTAAGTCAAATCAAATCAAATCAAATCAAAAGTTTTTTATTTCAAATAGGCCTATAAAAGCTCTCATGAAACGTCAAGCTAGTTGCAGTAATAAATATCCCTTACTAAACACGTAAACGTTATAGTTTCACTCCAATTCAAAACAGTCTTCCAGAAATACGCGTTCCAAAAATCTGCCTGAAAAGAATTTTATTCAAAATAGTATAAAAATAAACGAAGTTTCTTTGCAATAATTAAGCTCAAGAAAATTTCAAAATTAAGTGTTAAAAAAGATAAGCTTAACGCTCGACTGCAGTACGATAAATATGTTCTTTAATCTCCGCTGCGCCACGTCGGCATTCGGCATTCGGCTTTCGACTTTTGGCTCTCGGCCTCGGCGAGGCGGTATCAATTAAAACGTTGAAGGCACACCCGTATAACTTCTTATCGTACGCCGCCTGGCGTCTGCGAACAAAAGAAATGCTCTATCGCTCTATAACCCGCGCGTTTACTTCTGTAACTCCAGTCATTTTAGAGTAATGGGAGAAGAATATACGCATACTCAACTAGTAAAGCTGATTATACTATGTGTGGTCTTTTTATTGCAGTTGTTTTCCATTAACTCCTATAACTTTTCACTTTCAATTACAAATTGCAATCATTTTAATTATTTCAGCCTTTTGACTGATGTTTGCTTTCGTTCCGTTACAAAAATAAATATTTTGACACACATCGATTTTCAGGTACTTGAAAAAAAATGAAATTTAATTTAAGTTTACTTTACAGGAAAAATAAGTCATTTACTCTTAGTCAAAATTTAAATAAATTCCTAAAAATGTCACAAAAAAATATTAGAAGAACATAACGTTTTACTTACTGTGATTAAATCTCCAATATCGGACAATTGCACAGGGTCTGCGGGTAGAAATAAAACCTGAAAGGCTAGCCGTTTCACTCGTGTGGAAACTTCTCGGCTTTCCGGAATGAAATATAACCTGCCTCCGTGGTTGGACGGGGAATTAGCAGCATTGAAAACTTTGCACCGTACTAACAGGATGAAATATATCTTTCCTGGGGGCAGTTATTACATAAGCTTTCGGAAAATACTTATTTTATAACATCGTGTAGATATTATATAAAGTTCTTCAAAGACGTATTTCTTATTTGGTGCTTCGCAGGAATGCCGTATTTAGCTTTTATTTAATTCATGTTCATATTATTCATATAGTAAGTTGGTGAAGAAAGCACTTCCTATTCCATTTTGAAGAAGCCTTTAATTAATAGGCTAAAGGTTTCCTAACTCGGCGGAGCACTAAAAATACTTACTATCTGCAACTTGTCACATCAACTTCCAATTATACATCACTCTCTCAAACTGAAATACAGAGCTATTCAAATAAAATACCAATGTTAAAAGTCAGTAAGTTACACTAAGCAAGGGTGAATTCCGCACTAAATCTCTACAACAAACTGGCTATGATTCTCACACTAATTAAAAGGAAGCCTAAAATAGCTTAAATTCATTTCGGGAGATAAAATATTATAACGAAGTGGCTTACTCAGTTGGAATTTAAATACCTCATTATAGCTTTTTAATGTACAACGTTAAATTCATTTCATTGTAGCATTTAAATCAGAAAGAGCATTTAAATAAATAGATAGATGTAGTGATACATTTAGCTTCATATCAAAAACTTTAAGTGTGACTTCCAGTAACTGCCTCGTTGGTCTAGTTGTCGCATAGCCGACTGCTGAGCACGAGGTTTCGGGTTCGATTCCCGGGATGGGCCGAAATCGCTTTGTGGGTTTTCGAAACTTTCACGAAGCAGCCCGGAGTTGGAAGTTGGTGATTGATACATCCGTGCATCGGAGAGCACGTTAATGTCGGTCCTGCGCCTGATCTCTCGTCGGTCGTGTCGGATTGCCGTCCCATCGGGTTATGAGAGTAAGGGAATAGGGAGTGCACCTGTGTCTGCGCAAATGCTTGTGCACTATAATATGTCCTGCGCAGCTGGCTGATCTCCTTATATGAGAACAGCCGCCGTGGCCAATAATCGGCTAGGACGCCAACAGATAAACAAATAAACTACTTATTTAACTTTATAATATTAGTATTGAGACATATCCAAGCAAAACAGGATAAAACCTCCATGATTTGACTTTTTTATCACAAACTGAAATACACTGGAGTATGTTATTGTACGTGCTCACGAATGGATTAGAGGTACTAATAAAACCTTTCTTCAGCTCCTTTCTTTACAACAAATGGCAGCCACTAGTTGTGGGTTTTTGAGTAACACAATATTTTCAACCACAATAGAGTTCCAGAGCCTTAATAAATCCGTGAACATATGGAGCGAATTTATTCCTGACATACAAGGGTATAAAGTTTGTTTACTAAAATTTATTTTAAAAGTACGATATGTTTATCTTGTATTTCATTAAAATAATAGTAGATACTTGTATTTTACAACATCTTGAAACAATTAAATATAATCGCGTCATCATTTTACAAATTCAGCCGCGATTGAAAAATATATTCGTTCATTAAAATAAAGGTAAGTTAAATATTCGAAGAAAAAAAAACTAAAAATAATCTCAAATTACTTTCCTAAAAGTAAAAATTGATTATAAAAATCTAATTTTCTTCAAAAGGCTTCTTTTAGCAGAATAACCAGATTTAATCAAATTCTTAAACTAGAACCGGTTCGGTGTTTTAAAACTAAAACAGCGGAACTTCAAAGTAAATAAAAGTTAAACTGTGCTTAAACCGACAAGGTTGCTCTATCTAATTACTTGAGCTCTGAAATTCTAAATCCAGGTTCCCGTTTAGCTAACGACAAAATAAAATATAAACCGAATTTGTTTTACGGTTTCAAAGCGGCTCCTTTATACTAACATATAAATAAAACTAAAGTCTTTGAAAAAAGGAATAATACTTTAAGGTAGCTGCTACTCGCGGTTTCATCCGCGTCCATCGTACCAGTACAAAATGTGGCGTATATTCCTTACGGATACTCTATCAATCTAACGGTGAAATAATTTTTCAAATCGGCCCAGTAGTTTCGGAGTATTTGGGGCACAAACAAACAAAAAAAAAATCTATTGCCAATAGATATAGAAGATGAGTGTCTTTAGTTAGTCTATTCGCCACTTTATTGACTCATTGGGTGTAATAATAAAAAAGAAATAATCCATTTTATTTTTACAACACGGAAAATCTCCTCATTGATAACAAACATTTTATAAGAATTTCTACAAATACTGTTGGGTGTTCAATTTCATTAACGTCTATCATAAAACCTACTTTGAATCTGGAAATATTCTACCATCGCAATAGCTGGCCAAAAAATTATTAAAATAAAATTACATTAACTATCAGAAAAAAATAATTTACAGACTGAACTTAATTTGACCTTTATTTTAATAAAGAATTTTCCTCGACTTTGTAGTTTTACTTTACGTTTTGCTTCGAAGACAGATGTGATTCCAGATGTTATTAGGTGGTTCCGCTATCCATTACGATTTCCTTCTTACTTGTAGAATAGAGAGAATTACTGAAATGGTTTTGCGCTTGCTTATAAGTTTTTTTAAAAAGCAATAAAATTTGCTTTATATAATATGTAAGCTATCTGGATGATTAAGGGTGAAGGTGATTGGGTTTATAAAGGAACAGGACAAGAACAAGGCTGGGAATAGAATTTTTGTCACACGGAGAAGGATTGAGCATTAATGGCCATGCTTGATTGAGCGTTAATTACAATGCGAGTTGGTAATTGGAGACTATAGTGCAGATTTCCTCGTTTCTATTTCCGTTACCAAAGTCAAAGTCAATGGTACTTGCCTGACCTGGAATACTTAAGACTACATACTTAAGACGCTGGTGCTATAGCTATTAGGCCACCACGACATCTATTATTATTCTTATAGCATTTAGTGACGAGCGCATTTCATCTACAAAAGAAAACCAAATATTTTTTATCATTTAATACGCAACAGTTTTCTCATTATGGAAATAAAAACCCGAAAACAAAGAAGCCACGACAGCTTCACTAGGTAAAAACATGAAACGAACTTAAAAAGAAAACCAGTTTCTTGAAGTTGGACCATTTTTTATTACATTCGGGGAGATGTTTTTGCTTATAATTACACTTTTTATTGTTCACGATAAAATAGCAAGGTAAAATCTTCGCTTGGATGGTTTCCTATTGTTGTAAGTTTTTTCTTTTGTTTTTTTTTTTTGCCGACGAAATTATGCTAATGAATATTTGTTTGAATGAAGTAGGTGTTGAAACCAGCTTATCTTTTAGGTCAGTTTCATGCTCCATTTAGGTTTATAAAGGTGACATTGATATTCAATTAGTTAGGCCAATAAAATTACTAATATTCATTAATTTGTTAGTCTATGTAAATACAGCCAATTTCGAGAATGCGTTTCAGCATGACTGTTATTACCAAACATCTACAAATACAGAGAAGGAAAGGTGTGTTTTGTTAGTAAAAGTGACCCAGTGAGTGGTTCACCCCACAAAAGGGATCTTCTGTTAATTTTCCATCTACAATTGATAATAATTTTAAGTTATTCCATTAGTACAGTCAACTTTTCCCTCGCAAATCTCACAACGATTGATGTCCTATTACAACACAGTGTTAGTTTTATGCCTATCTTGTCAAGGAAACTAAAAGTAGAATTTCAGTCCTAAATATCTAAGCTTCAATTAAGAGCAACAAGTCACTAGAAATAAGTTAATCGTCCTCAAAGTAAGATTGATTACCCTTCGCTAAGATTAAAAAACAAAACCGACTTCACAAAAAAAAACACTGAAAAGGATAAAATAAAACTTTTCACATGGCTCTAGAAGTCGGTGTCTGCAGGTCTATTGACTGTGTTTATTTTGCCACCGACTTCTGGAGCCATGTGAAAAGTTTTATTTTATCACTTTCAGTGTTTTTTTTGTTACGTCGGTTTTGTTTTTTTGTAAAATAAGTTTTTTTTTTATTATGCTTTTCAGTTTCAGGAATACGATGATGATAAAGAGATAGAGCTTGGTAAGTGAAAACTATAATATCTTTAATACCCATACCCACCCACAGTGACAGTCGGTCCCGTAATAGCATCATCGACATAGAAAAGCAAGTTTTGACCTATAACATTTGAAGAGTTCTCTCGATTTCTCCAAGATCCCATCATCAGATCCTAATCTCCTTACCATAGGACCACCTGTGAAGAACACCCTTTCAAACAAAAAAACAATTTTGAATATCGGTCCAGCCATCTTCGAGTAATCGGTGAACATACATAAAAAAAAGAAAAAAAAAACCCGGTCGAATTGAGAACCTCATCCTTTTTAGGAAGTTGGTTAAATCTGAACTTGTATTATATAAAATATGTTTTTGTGTGTTGGTACCCTAACTACTGAATCGAAAAAAAATACACTGTTATGAAGCTTTACTATTCCCGGGTGACATAAGGACATATCCGAGTACGGGAAGGAGTTCCTCAGAACGCGGGTGAACCCACGAGAAGCAGTTAGTCTAGTACATTTTCAAAACTTGATGAATTCCCAGTCTACATACTTACTTTTTATTCGGTCCGGCCATATTCGATAGAATTCACTCGGATAGAATTGTGCGTCCTAGTTTTTGGATTATGCCTTTTCGTAATTTCCTGTGGAATAATATTTGAATGTTCGGTTTGGATTCGTTAGTATGTGAATAAATTTTATAAATTATAATGTTTTTTATAGAACGTTATAAATTATGTGTGTGTATGTATTTTAGAAAATATAGTAAAATAAATTATGGTGAATTTTATAAGATGTTCAAACAATAATCTATTTGTTAAGTATGTATGGGTATATATATAAGAAGAGTTGTGGCTAAGTCAAAGCCGCGCGGATCAATCGATCATAAAGCTAAGCAACGATTGGTGGGTCAGTCCGTGGATGGGTGACCGTCTTGTCATAATAACTAGTTCTTCCGTGTTTCGGAAGGCATGATAAACTCGTTGCAATAGAAGGCAAAAAATCTGTCGACCAGTCCTACCAATAGGTATCGGGTTGCCCGAGTAACTGGGTTGTGGAGGTCAGACAGGCAGTCGCTCCATGTAAAACACTGGTTCTCAGCTCATGTGGTTAAACTGGTAGCCGAACCCAGCATAGTTGGGAAAAGGCTAGGCAGATGAAGATGAAGTACAAGTACAGTTGCTTATAAAATTGTTGCTTGTGAAATAAATAATAATATATTACGTACGGAATTTTCTCACAACGTTTAACCTACTCGTAGATGTTGACTAAACGTAAGGCACAAAGCAATCTGTAATTTTGTTACATTTTCAATTAACAACGTCGACAAGTTTTATTTTATTCATTGGCTTCCAATGTTGATTTTCCTTATAACGATGTCACAATTGATTGAAGGCAAACCCAATTGAATAATTCTGAAATATTGATTTAAGGAAAATTAATTCCATTTAGTCTTAATAATGAAGCGACATTTAATTACTCGAATTTATTTCATCTACAGTTGTCAGCGCAGGCTTAAAACTTTTTCCACGATATCACTAATAACATTAAACTGTTACACTTGGAACACGAAAAACGATTTGGTGTCGGTCGATTGTGTCCCCAAGACCAAAAGAATCCCTACGTTTGTTCTATCTAGTCTTACATCGCTCGTAATAGTTGAACATTCCCAAAAGCAATCTTGTTAAGCTCACTTTCGGCACATTTTTACAAAAGATTTTATCGAAATATAAGTCGGCTTGGTTTTTAACTTCAATACAGTTTCCTTTAACGTAAAAAGTAACATCATCATTTTTTTATCCTCATAAAAATCAGTTTCTACCTTACACGCTCGATACACCATTTTGTCGGAAAGCTTACTTGTTTTATTTTTATTACAACGGCTGAGACACGATAACATAATTTAAGACCTTTATCGAAAGGTGGATCGCTTCGCCAAAGAATATTCTATTTTGCTGTAGCATAGAAAATATCCTTATAATATACCGTATAGCGTTCCCAAGAGCTCAATCCTCAAAGAAAATGAACCGAAGATAAAGGATTCACGCTCATTGATTTAAGGATACTTCTAGAAAAATTGAGTGGAACATTCCCAAAATAAAAATTGTATGAAGGATTTTTCCAAAGTTTTTTTTTCTGCCCGAGGCTCTTTTATTTGAGTGTGATGCCGTATATTGAAAGAAAAATTCTTGATAGGGTTTCAAGTGAGAAGTTATTTGATGCCTATTGGAAAATGTTGAAGGTGAATTGTTTTATCTAAAAATAGAACTTTGTATAGAAATGGATTTCTAGAAATCGTAAACCATTTGCCACCCTTATATTTAAAATGATTTAATTAAAATAAATATTTACATTTTCTTTTTTCAATAAGATTATGTGCTATGAGTTTTTAACTTATCGTGGAATGTCAACAGAGATATCAGCGATGATATAAGCCACGGCCGTCCAGAATGCAGCTCCAAGGTCAAGTTCCTCTGGACTTTCCACATTCATCGTGTCCCCTTCAGTGTGATGAAACCAGAAATATTTACTATTGTCATTATGAAGGCTAGCACCCGGGATTCCATTACCAGTAAACAAAGCAATATCAGATCCTGGGCTATCTTCTTCTACAAGAGTAGAAGCATTGATTGACTGAAATAGCTTCAAAACCTCTGCAACGATGCAAAGAGTTTTTTCGGTTCCAGCGACAGCCAATCCTAGAGGCGCGAATGTTCCCTCATCAGATTCCATTATAAAATTAATATTGTGGCTTTCGTTTCTATGCGCCTTCTCGTAAGCATAAGCACCAACTAGTCCAAGTTCTTCAGCAGTCCAAAATATTGCTCTCACAGTTCGTTTTGGTATCAAGTTTAATCTTTTTAATATAACTGGAGCTGCCCAGCTTATGAAGAGGCCACCACCATCATCCATAGCTCCTTGACCTACATCCCAACTGTCAATGTGTCCGGACACAATCACTAGTTTTTCTGGGTCTTTTGATCCCTTCAAATCTATAAGCGTGTTCCTTGAAATCTTAGTTTCTAGTGATGAATTCATAAGGATATGTAAAACGACCTTCTCTCCTCTGTTGTATATTCTTGTGATTAAATCAGCGTCTTCTAAAGTAATAGCAGCAGTTGGGATAGGAACAACACCATCTCCGTAAGTTTGAGAACCAGTGTGAGGAGTATCAATTGAGAATGGAGTTATAGACCTAACTAAAGATGCAACAGCTCCTTTAGCAGATGCTTTTGTCGCTCCCTGTGACCTATACACTACAGTTTCCCCATACGTTGTAAAAATAGGAACATAGAGAACAATTTTGCCTTTAACTTTTTCATCAGGTGTATTTTCAAGTTGTGTGAAGTTCGATATGACTATAACTTCGGCTGTAATTCCATCAGTAGGAGTACTAACACTACGACCAAGGCCCAAAACTGCAATATTCTTTTCTCTTGGTTCAAGCATAGTTATTTTCTCTTCACCTCTTTCCCACCGGGGAACCTGCAATATAGAGAGAATTTAATAATAATGTCGTGATGTGTAAGAAATAAGAAAAGACCAATTATATAATTTCATTCGAAGAAACATAATAAATCAAGTTTTTCTTGCAGGTACGTTCATGTGAACAAAATCAACTCAGTGTTTTTGAACTACACCTACAAACTTGTCCTTGAAATAATTGTGGCACTGAGTGTCTAACACTCACCTCAACTTCTTCAGTTACAATATCATTTAAACCTTCTTCTTTAGATAATTCGATCATGTAATCTATAGACTTTTCCAGAACTTCTGTGCCCGATGGCTTCGCTCCAAACTTGTCCACAAATTTCGCCAACCTGGAATAAATAAACACTTTATTTATTACAATTCAGCGATTGCTATGCACTTATTTGTATCCTGAGCTTATTTTCGAACTCACTCATCGTAAGTTTTTCCTTTAAAATCACCGTTCAAAACATAGTCCAGTATCTCATCCTTAACATTTTCGTAACCCCATATTTCTTCAATCAAGTCATCCCCCAAAGTCTCGTGGCATTTATTTAAATTTTTGTTCAAAACTTTCGCTTCATTCGCAACAATAATACAAAGGGTAACGAATACAATATGAAAGAAATTCATTTTTCTTTTACTGTCTTTGAATTACTGAGATGATCTGATAAAACTTGGGCTCTTTTGTAGTGTATCTTATCGATAGTGATGGCCGAATGTCTTAAATTTTATGAGATTATTGATAGGCTCAAGAGCGTAGATATTCATATGGATTTTGAAGATGATAATCTTATCAAATTGTGTGTGAAATTTCGATTGTACGCAATCCACTTGTTGATATCGTTTTAGATAGTTGCATTAAGTACATACTCGTAAGATGCGATGATAGTTAAAATCGTAGAACATGTGTGATCGTCTGTTTATTATACTTTTATGGCTAATCCGGGAATAATATTTAGTTAAATAGACAAAATTGAGAATACGATTTGGTTTTTCAAAAAATCTTAGAATTCAGTCAAAATTACCATGAGACTATAAACTAAATTAGTACTTAATGCTATTTGTAGAATACGCCACTAACAAATATACAAATGGAAAAACATATAAAACATTATGTAACATTTTACTTGTCAAAACTGGTACCCTGCAATAGTACAGTTAAAACAACTTTACCTACAATAATCAAATATACATAAGACACTACACAAGTTATATAACGAAGAGTCATTTAAATCAAATGACTGATATGTACTTAGCCTAAACCCATTGTAGAATAGTCAATGTGTCGTAAATTGCTGTACTTAAGTATCAAGGATACATAAAATGGCAAATATTTCAAACCTTATTTGTCACTTCAAAACATAAAACATAATTAGTTAAGACTAATAATAAAAAATAATTTATCGTTTGTCTACTATTTTCATAAATAATTCATAAAATAGTAACATCAATCAATGAGAACTGTCTTAGTAATCCCTTGCTTTCTATTTTATGTACAGACGAAAGCAGGTCAACCTACCCGAAGCTGTTAAATTTTACCAATCGAAATTAATTTTCCACTATTGTGATAAAGTTGAAAATCTATTGAAGAAATTTGACAGATTGAAGTAGGTTGATATGCTGGCGCCTTGTACATCGAAATATTATTAAACTAGTTTCTGCCAGCGGTTTCACCCGCGTGCCGTGGGAACTACTCAGCGCACCTAGATAAAAAGTAGCCTATAGCCTTTCTCGATAAATGGGCTATCTAACACTGAAAGAATTTTTCAAACAAACTCTTGAGCTTTATAATATTTGTATAGATGTATGAGAAAACTACAATCTACAATAAAGAACCACCACAATAATGCCAAAGTAAATCAATTCTCTAAAGAAATCCTTCAACTGCCAGTACATTCAATTTAATTTAGTAACAATACTTACTCTTCGTAAGTCTTCCCTTTGAACGCTCCGAACACAGTATAGTCTATTATACTCTGAACAACACTATTATAAGATGCAATTTCTTCTGCCAAAGCACCAAGATCACAATTTTTCGAATCAAAAATCTTCTTCGTTGCACATTTCGATTCGTACAAAAGGACGGTTAAAAATAAAACCAATGTTTTTGTGTACATTGTGCACGTCTGCTCTCGGTAACTGCTGGTAAATAAGTAGTAAACTCGAATATGTGTGGAGAACAATTGGAATGCAGTCCAAACAAGCGGTCAAGGGTGAGCGTTGCATGGTAGTGGAAATGGACATTGTTACCAGGTAATGTGTGTTTAATTGAAATTGTGTCATTTGTGATTTAGTGTCGAGGTCAACCGATCAGTGCGATGATGTTTGCTATGTTACTCTGTTAGTAGATGTCAATGTGCCATTGAGTGCTTTTAGTTTCTATTTGATGATAATATTTCTGCAATCATATTATTAATTTAAAGGTTATCTGCTGTTTGAATGTATAAATACCTGTACGAATCAATAGCTGCGTCCCTTCTGTGCTATGTTCTGCAATCAATTTAAAAGATTAATAATTAAGATATTACAGTTTATTTTTTTCAATCAACGGAATAAAAAAATACTTTTACAATAAAATACCTGTGACATATAATATACCTGTGAAAATATGTTGGACGTCATAACCTACTGAAAAAAGGAGAGTCTAGCCTAATTGCCTATCCAATATGCCCAATTATACAGACTCATTCATTCTCCTATTTCTTGAACGGGTTATTAATAAGAAGGTCTGTAATATCTTTCATTTCATTGAGTCATTGTCTACCATACAATGAAGGCGCAAAACACCGAGACAGATTCATTCACGATAATAGACCTTTATTCAAGAACAATAAGATCTATTAAGAATGAGATAGGGCCATAACAAGCCTGTTTATTTACTACATTTTGATACATATTAATTTTATCTTAGAAGGCGTAAATAAATTATTTATTTGTCCAATTATTATTATTAGTCTAATTGCTGTGTCAAATGTTTGTAATTGAAGTCAATTTCTTAAACAAAATTGAAGGCCATGGAAAATTTTCTTAACAGGCTTGGAAAATTAATTGATGAATTACGCATTAATCAATGCATGCAGTTTTTATAATTGCAGATTTTCCCTGCAAAACAAATGCAATTGAAATAGCATTGCAATTGAAAATAAAATGAATTATTGGCGTTTCTAAAACTGTCTTACTATTTTGAACCAGACTATTTTAGGCCATTTCAAAAGTATCATCATAAACCATCAGCCATAACAATAGTCGTTTTATCATCATTCGTTCCATATTGTAGAGAATATTATGAATAGTGCACATCCGTTGGCGACCAATCAAATTCCATTTCAATCGTCCATATTGTCCGACTACCACGTACGTATGTATTCACGTAATTTTCGCCTCTGTGAATAGCAATTCACGTTTGTGAATTTGTGGTTAAATATATAGAGTATCTCTAATTGCGAGAGCGATAGGGCTTGGAAATTATAGCATTGAATCGTCGCATGAATAAATCATTTTGCTTATTATACAACTGTTTGTGGTGTTAAATTATGATTTGTACTTATTGCGGGTATATAGGACATAATTTCAATATTGGAGGTAGGTATTCATACGTCTCAGATAGGATGTCTACCACTACACATAGTCCTCCTCTATTGTCAACGTCTACCCGTCATCTTTTTAGATTGTCCAACACTTCTGTGGTCATCCTACGCTGATCTAGAAGCAACACCACCAGTCATTAGTTCGTATGGCTGGTTCATTGCCATTTCTATGAACTCGTCCACTAGATTATTATGGTGACCCTAGTTCACCTATGTCTCATTTAAACTTCATAAATCAATATTCAAAACATTTTTTTTAAGTATATTGGCATTAGTCGGTAGAAGGTATTGTTTAGTTAAAAATTATATAAAATATTGTTCCCATGCCGACATCAACGCCTTTCATAGTGTTTGTCCAATCAGTCTAATTAGAATTTCGCGTGACACGATTACCTGTGTGTTGTGTGAAATATACTACCAACCAGGAAGGTATTAAAACAGTAGCTTAGACACCTACTTACATAGGTTATAATTATGTTTCACTAGCTTCTGCCAGCGGTTTCACCCGCATCCCGTGGGAACTCCTCGGCGCACCCGGATAAAAAGTAGCCTATAGCCTTCCTCGATAAATGGGCTGTCTAACACTGAAAGACTTTTATAAAATCAAAAATTATCTGTACTTCTACTCCTTTATTCTTCCCGTTATAGTAATTCTGCAATCCTGATCCAATACTTGTGGAAGTTAATGCCTTCACCTAATTACGGGCAATAAATCATGTCGGTAATCTCAGACGCAGTGCTACATGCCAGCTACAGGCTGCTACATGCCCTACATTGATTCGGTCTATAGCTAATGTGGAGCTAAGATTTTTTGATACGAAAGAGTACATTTTCGTATTTTTGTGGAAGAGTATGCTTGGTAAGCAAAAAGTGTAATATGATCTTAGAGTTGCCACTACGAGGTTTGGTATGACTAGTGCAAAAATATGGTGTCATTTTTTTTATGAATGTTTTTTTTTTCAATGACATAGCGTATAGAAAATACACTCGCAATTCAAATTACTTTAACAAGCCATTTAACCCAAAAAGGAATAAAAAACTTCTCTTTATATTTTATCACTTTTTCCTTTCAAACAACGAAACAAACATTATAGCAGTACTAATTACCCAACTTCAAGATACAAGCCTCATTACACACACAAAGTTGTTATTCCAAGGAACAATGTTCCCTAACAAAATGTTTCTGTGGATAAGTTTTTATACCTTACCTAAGTATGGGAAGGGATAAAAGCAACTTGTTTTCCAAACTTGGACCGAGTTTCAACCTCAAGGGACTTCAAAAGACACGGAAAAGGGCGCCAAAATATTTTCCTTGTATTTTTTATTAACCTTTTGTTTCGGAGTTCTTGGAAAAATTAATGGAATTTGAATGTCGGGATTGTTATGGAATCACACTTTTGTGTAGCTCTCTCATCTATTTCTCTGTCTGTCTGAATCGATTTATTTAATAGAGGTATAATTTTCTTTTGAAGTATTTGCAGACATGTATTAGTATCATGTTTAACAAGGAACATCCAGAGGCCAGAAACACCCAAACACCTTAACATGAATATTAAAAAAATATAGTTAATTATTCTAATTTGACACGAATTCTGTATAAAATAAAAGTTTTCTCCTTTTTTTAAGTTTCTTACGTAAACATATACCTAGCTATCATGGGTATCAATAAAATCTTTTCACCCAAAAAGTTAAGTTTTCTTACAATAATAATCACGGCATCAAAAACATCATTAGAATCACAGATAAAACTTAGATAATTCCTCCCAACAACAATCTGAAATTCGGCTTTGAAATATTGTTCCAGCTAATTATTCTAATAAGCATTCTGTTTTGTGTTGTTTTCGTTTAATTAACTATAATATCAGCGTTAATTGTTGTTCATTAGCTCTGGTTTTATCGCCAATATTATGTTTTTGGAAACTGTTTTCAGTGATAGTGAAGTTTTGCGCTATTTTATGTTTCATTAGGCTTGTAAACATTAGTTGTATAATGTAATTAGGCGTTACTTTGGAAAGTTATTGTGGCACAAATATTGCTGAAAACAACGGTAATGAATTTTGTTAATTAAATGTATTGTGTTTGTTGTTATTTTTGTTAACAGTCAAAAGTCTGTACTGGATTTCGGGTACTGCCCAATTTTTTGGTACGCTACTTATACTTAGCCCTTTCGTACAAGTCGAGCCAAAAGTACCGAATATTTAAAATAACTTAATAAATTCTACATTACTTCGCCATTCAAGGAAAGAGAGGCATTTTGATAAATCTACCTATTTAACTGAGAACCCCATAAATTCCTATGGTACATAATCCGTCTAATAATACGTTACATCGACGCCATTAGATTTAATGTACGTCTGTGCTGTAGACCACTTCGACTGGCCAAATATTTGCGCGCTCCATATATTCACAGAAGCGATTTGACACACCTGCCCTTAATGTAGGAGTCCCAGTTTACATGTTACGTGTGACCACGTTTGTGTAGGTAGAATATTGACGTCAATGTTTTGGAGTGCGCCGCGTCTGGAATTGTATACTCTGTGAGCGTTTTCGTGATTATAGTAGAAACTTATTGATTGGCAATCAAAGGGAAAATAGAATTGTATCTAATCTCCCTCAATAATATGCGTAATATGAGCAAATCCTTTTAGCTTGTGGGGAGGCCTTTGCCCATCACACCTTTCAATGAACATTCATGCCAATCCTTACTTAAGTATATCATAATGCGAAAGTGAGATTATTTTTAACGTTTTCATACTAGAACTAAAACGAGCTAAAACTACTAAACCGATTTGAATAACATTTGGCATAGAAAGATGGTATCTTTGAGACAAAATAAGCTACAATTTATTTATACAGGTATATAATATGTTATCTATATTTATATATTTGAAATATCACACCAGGACACTGGTAAAGTTTAAGTTTAGTATTCATTTTCTAACCAAACTATACTTACAACAAGCGCACGAAGTCACGACCAAAATCTATTAACGGCCGTTGCCAATATTTCATCTATCAGTTGATTTGCTTACTAGAGATAGGAATTTGACATTACTTAAGTTCTATCTCTAGTAAGAAAATCCAGAGATAGATAGATTATTGAATTTCACAGTTAAAGCATACATATCAAACCAAAGCTACTATTTTAGCTACAAAACTCATAAACCTACTTCAATATAATCTAATACAATAACAATAGGTTTGAGTAACATGTTCTCTCGAGACTGTCGTGTATAACGTCCTGAGTGCTAATGACATTAAGATGCAGGCGTAATTAGTTTCAAAGTAGTTGTAACTGTAGCTTACCTAATTATATTCAGTCGTAAGCTATGTTTCAGTCATATTAGTACAGACAAAGGCAGGTCAACGTATACCAATCTGTCAAATTTTACCAATCGAACATCTACCTTCCACTATTATGATAAGGTTGAAAATCTATTGCAAAAATTTTACTGATTGTGGTAACTTGATGTGCTGTCGTCTGTGTAACTGGTGAATACGACA
Organism: Heliothis virescens; assembly: GCA_002382865.2. NCBI lineage: Eukaryota > Metazoa > Arthropoda > Insecta > Lepidoptera > Noctuidae > Heliothis > Heliothis virescens. The sequence continues at coordinate 10,229,256 of NWSH02000050.1, read as the reverse complement.
GCTAGACATTGCTAGACATCATCGCTCGCAATCGTAGATAATTTTTGTAGTTTTTACTGCCAAAAAGGCAATCTTAAATTGGTATGACGAGTGCAATTGTGATTACCCAGACAATTACGAAAAATATATCTATTTTAATTAATGTAAATAAAAGTTCTTGTCATTAAATTACGAAGAGGATTTATTAAGTTTGTATTTGCTAAATATATGCATATTAAGATGTCCCAATAAAAAAAAATACTACCATGATCTTGACTCTTTGTCCTATTCTCATAAAATAACACAGGCACGCGATGTAACATCGCCAACTTCCAGACTCTGGAAGTTGCTCTGTGAAATAAGTGTGAAGTACGGACTGCATTGTGAAAGTTTCTAAAAAGCACAAAGTGATTTTGGCCCTACCTGGGAATCGAACCAGAAACCTCGTGCTCAGTAGTCACGCTATGCGGCTACTAGATCAACAAAGCATACTCTGTACCCAGTTATGAAGGTGTTAACAACTGTCACACAAACCAAGTTACCACATTGATTGAACACTGAAAGATTAATGATCATTTCAATAGTGCTTCACCGGTTACATTCAAAATTTACTTTGAACACAAGTGAAACTAATTGCTCTGTATATACAGGCGCCATCAAGACAACCTATCCGACCCTATAAAATTTTACCAATCGAATATTAACTTCCCACTATTGTGATAAGGTTGAAAATTTATTGAAGAAATTTTACAGATTTAGGTACTTTGATGTGTTGGCGTCTGTGCTTAAGTATACATTACCACTAAATTGCTGTTACTCAAGTGATGTTTGATCGCTTTGAATTATTCCTGAGAAGCTGATGGCTTTAAATGCACTTCCTTGACAGAGTAAGTGATATATTTGCATGAGTAATATATCACTTTGATTGTAAATTGAACCCTTTGTGCTTGAAGATGTAGTTCAATTTGCATTAAGAGGGTTGTGAGGTGTTTAGCTTGAGTGTTTATGTGATTGGTTTCAGTGTTACTTATTTAAATGTTTCATTGAACTATTACTCCTTTAAAGAGGTGCTTCACTAACTCCACTCTAAAGCACGGTTTCTTTAAATCCATCTTCACTACATAGTATGAAACAAAGTCGTTTTCCGAGTGTAATTTGTATGTATGTATGCTTAAATCTTTAAAATTACGCAACGGATTTTGATGCAGTTTTTTTAAATAGATATAGTAATTCAAGAGGAAAGTTTATATACATATTTTAAACTTTCCTCTTGAATAACTCCATCTTTATTTATACATAAATGAATCCATTAAATAGTGCGAAAATATTGTTGTTTTGCATCACACCCGTGCGAAGTCGGGGCGGGTCGCTAGTTAGTAAATAAAAAACAAAACAAAATTATAAAGTCCGCAAACGCTCGCATTATTTCAAAGCTTTCACTCACCGACAGAAAATCACCGAAAAGACCGAATAAAAATTACTTACTGAAGCCTTTTTTACTTGAGCGGGTCCCTAACAACATAATAGGCTGGATAAACTCTCGGATGGAAACGATTTATCAAAGTTTATCAACGGCATACCATATTCTATTACGGGGACCGTAATCCTACTAATATTAAATAAATGCGAAATTTTGTAAGGATGTATGTATGTGGGTGTATTTGTTACTCTTTCACGCCAAAAGTACTGGATGGATTTTAATGAAACTTGTCAATAATGTAGCTTATAAGCATAATCTGGGGGCATGGTAGTGCCCCAGCCAAGATGAGCCAAGCCAAGCGCAAGGGCACTACCTACCTCGAAGTGTTTCATCGTTTTTTTGAAACCTCATAATATTATATAGGTACCTTTATGTCTATGTGTGAAAAGTAGTTCCCTAGTGGGTCAGGTGAAACCGCGGGTTGACGCTAGTTCTGGATAAACTGATAGAATCAGCAATATGCCTCATGGGTCGTCACCAAGATACGATCTATTACCCTTCCAACAATAGGAGTCATATCCATTGTTATCATCTCCACTACTGACGGTATCCTTAATTTAATAGCATTATACTATCAATGCTTTGACCCTAGAGGCTGAAGTTAACGTTAAATCCAGTAGACCGTAAATTTATTCGAAAACCTTCGTAAATGAATGGATTAGGTTTCATCAAAATTTCTAAATAATTAAATATTCATTGGCAATGTATGAAAATTCGATATTGAACAAGGGTTTAATTACAGACGGTATTAAATTATAGAATAGAATATTCTGTACGTCGATCACGTGTTGGATAAATTAGTATCGTAATATCTCTCGTTATTATTTTCAAGTAAATAATCGTAGCATTATTGGTGAGTAATTCTGAAAGCTAAATGTGCTTTATGTAGCTATTATTTTGCAATTTTGCTAGTCAAATGGGTCAATATGGATTTACGATATCTATTTCTTTTACTTACGACATATTTTTTTATTGGAACACAACAAATCAAAATCTTAAATTATAGTTATTCCCCGGCATTCAATTCTAAGTATATTAATTGAATACCGGGGCTGCTGGCACACAAAGGATTCCTGAAGGAACACGGTGGGTTTTAGTCAGTAATAGTCTGACACTCCCTCACGCTGATTTCCTATCGATAAAAAAAAATATTTATTGAAAAAAAATGATATGAGAATTCGTTATGTAAAGCAGGTTAGATACCTACAGGTAAAATCAAAAACCCAGACCCGATTTTTTTATTTGCTAGGCTAAATATTTTTTTTTGTTATTAGCTATAATTTAAAAATCAACATAAGGTTTTGTTTTTCGCCGACATTAAAATGTTTATTTAAAATTCAATATTTACTTTAGATTGACTTTTCACTAAGACGACTCAGTGATTGATGTTGATTTAATTTGTAAGTAAATTATGTGATCAATCAGTATAATTAATGGATTACACCACGGAGTGCTGACAGTTCATTGACCTCATCTGGGTGTAGAACTATGAAGATTTGCTCAGCTGTGTTCAGCTATAGTTCGTCTTCATCAATCCTTCATCATCTGTTGACTGTTATAAGATAAGCAGAATGAGCTTACTACAAATATTTTATTTCTCTTGCGCTTTGTTTTATTCATCCATACTAATATAACAAAGGAGAAATTTTAATATTTTTTGTTTTGTTTGTACCGTAAACGCCCCGAATCTACTGAGCCGATTTAAAAATTCTTTCATTTTTTAAATTAGAAATGGGCTATATTTTGTCCGGGTACGGGAAAAAGGTCCTCCGGGACGGAAATAGCCAATCGTTTATAATAACCACAATAGGTACAGACGACAGCAGGTCAACGTATACGAATCTGTCAAATTTTACCCATCGAATATTAACCTACCGCCATTGCAATAAGGTTGAAAATCTATTGCAGAAATTTGACAGATTGTGGTAACTTGATGTGCTGTCGTCTGTACATTAAATTACCCACTATTAGCATGAAACAGTTTCGTAGCAGATAAAAGCACAAAGAAACATAGAAAAACTGTTTTGGCATTTTATACTTCTTATGCAAAGATTTCGTTTTCCATTGTCACTTTCTGCTTTATAATAATTTCTACCAATTTTCACGTATTTCTTTGAGCGTAGCAGAAAATCTACAAACAACACAATTTACGAACGCTTTCCGAACGAGTTGTTAGTAAATAGCGGGCCCTAAATCGCGTTCTTTTGTTTCGAGCGCAAATTCAATCCCGTTCAATGACGTCACAAACAAACTGTCGCGATAGAATCGGGAGGAATGTTGTTAGTGTCCTTCGTTTGTGGACATTGAACTGTTCACTGTGAGGACCAGTTTTTGGGGTAAAAGAACCATTGTTTGGAGGTAAGGAAGCGAAAGTTGAGCGGTGTTGGTGGGTACAAAAAAAAACAAAAATACAAAAGGTAGATGAGTCTTTATATTGAATCACGAAGCGATTTTAAGACTGAAGACTATTTTTATGATTTTTATTCCGCTATTACTCTACTATTCCTCAACTTACAATTCCTCTTGTGCATAGAGAAAAATGAACTCAGAAGTGAGAGTTGCGTTTCAGTTTTAAGAACATCTTTAATCATAATTATTTCTAGCAATCAAATGCCACTGCTCTAAGAACTTGTACATATCATAATAACTGTAAAAAAATGTAATTTTAGACATGTGATACTGTATCAACTGAAACGTATATTTATGCTTAGGTATCAGAATTTTGTTAAAACGGTCGGAACATTAAGTACTTTGGCGATTAGAAATGATGTCACTTACTTACAGACAAGAAAGGACTGACGAGTCTATCACAATTTATATAGCGGAACATAGTGTTTGAAAGACAAGTCCTTGGTTACGGGTTGTTTAGTTCCCTCAAAGACTTTGCGATGAGACTATATTTTTGTATAAATAACAACCATCCTCATAATTATATGCTTAGGTTACATAATAGAGATTTGGAAACGACTTTTTGAATGGGGCTAGTTTCTACATAAGTAAAGATAACAATTAAAAATATATTCATCTATACTAATATTATAAAGCTAAAGAGTTTGTTTGTTTGAACGCGCTAATCTCATGAACTACTAGTCCGATTAAAAAAAATATTTTAGTCTTAGATAGCCCATTCATCGAGGAAGGCTATAGGCAACTTTTTATCCGGGTGCGCCGAGTAGTTGCCACGGGATGCGGGTGAAACCGCTGGCAGAAGCATAAAACAAATTACCTAAAAAGTCTATTATTATTAACACAAATAAACATTAAACTCAGATTAGACTTACAAAATGACATTATTATAATTATTATATCAAACTGTTCGCAGAGTTTCAAAGAATAATTTCAAAAGTTATTCAGCTCAAATAGTATGGACACGTAATGATAGTTGCAGTGTAACTACCACGAATCTGCTCAAATACAGGCACTATTTTGAATAAAATAAAACCGTGTTGATTGGACTACAGAGAGAATGAAAATTGCCCGTGAGCTGCAAATTCGTGTTGTGAAGTTATGACTGTGGTCAGCCATTTGTAAGCGTAATTCCAATGTTATTTTCAAAATACGCGTAACATGTTATTTTTAATGGATGTGTCTGCTTGCGTTAACTATTATAATAAAAAGACATCTTGGTTCAGGGAGCTGTTAATGCTTATTATCTATTTAAGTGACAACTGTTATGTAACTATAAAATATGCAAGCCATAAAATGACAATAATGGGTTTTGAATATCCTATTAGACCTATCTCACCACGCCATTTTATTGTCTTGAAAAAACTATTTTATGTCTTTAACAGCCTATAAAAATAAAAGGCTCATAATATTTAGGTAATTCCACACAATAACGTAAAAATAATAAACAGAAAAATAAATGAAATAAAGATTGTAACTTGTAAATAAAAAACAATTTTAATTTTCTAGTTGAAATGGTTTCGTCCCCACTGTCTAGACAACAATTATTATAGATGGTGTTTCAACCAACTGCGTAAGGATGAAGTTTATAAAAAAGAAAATGAGCGTGAAAAAGAGCGTGTCTTTGTTCAAATATATTATTATTTTTTATTTTGAAGTTTTGCTGTTCTGAAAGCAATCAAGCATTTCACAAAACGCACAGAACTTTACAATCAATATGATAATGTTGGGACCCTAAACTATGTTATTAATATACTAGAAAATGGGTCAGTGCATGACCCATTTAGGTATGTTTATTTTTCACTTTCGAATTCGACTATTTTTATGCACTACACTAACATGGAACAAAATATGGATTCATTTTGAATATTTTTCATTATTTATATTTTGTCAAGGTACGGGTTCGGTGTGTGATCCACGCGAGTGAAACCACGGGAAAAAGCCAGTTTTTTAGGATGACAAAAATAAAATTTTGTAATCTGAACCATAGGACGTCCACAGCTGAATATAGGAACCCTTAATTATTTAGGATCTGTTGGAAACGGCCTGCATCCAGTGTCTACCCGTGACCTTCCTCAAATCGTATGACCACCTCATTGGTGTGGCCCAAGATCCCAGGGCCACCAGACGTCACGTATTTTCTGACGAAGAAAATGTGGACGATTGAGTAGTGTTAGTATGTACTAAGAACGCATGCCTATCGGCTAGCTTGCTCAGACGGCCAATTTTCAGGTATCGGGTAATCAAGGTACATAAAAAGATTACTTACCTCACGTAAATTCTCCAATACTCCCAGACAACAGAAAATAAGTCGCCAATACTCCCAGANATGCCTATCGGCTAGCTTGCTCAGACGGCCAATTTTCAGGTATCGGGTAATCAAGGTACATAAAAAGATTACTTACCTCACGTAAATTCTCCAATACTCCCAGACAACAGAAAATAAGTCGCCAATACTCCCAGACAGTTTCCGTCAGCCGTTTTGCTTTGCAGACGCTTTAA
>NWSH02000050.1:10199772-10221983 GCA_002382865.2 Heliothis virescens | reverse complement strand
GTTTGTTTGTTTGAACGCGCTAATCTCAGGAACTACTGGTCTGATTTGAAAAATTCTTTCTGTGTTGGATAGCTCATTTATCGAGGAAGGATATAGGTTTTTCTATCCGGGTGCGTCGAGTAGTCTTCTATCTTCTTCTTCTTCTTCTATCTTCTTCTTCTTCTTCTATCTTCTTCTTCTTCTTCTATCTTCTTCTTCTTCTTCTATCTTCTTCTTCTTCTTCTATCTTCTTCTTCTTCTTCTATCTTCTTCTTCTTCTTCTATCTTCTTCTTCTTCTTCTATCTTCTTCTTCTTCTTCTATCTTCTTCTTCTTCTTCTATCTTCTTCTTCTTCTTCTATCTTCTTCTTCTTCTTCTATCTTCTTCTTCTTCTTCTATCTTCTTCTTCTTCTTCTATCTTCTTCTTCTTCTTCTATCTTCTTCTTCTTCTTCTATCTTCTTCTTCTTCTTCTATCTTCTTCTTCTTCTTCTATCTTCTTCTTCTTCTTCTATCTTCTTCTTCTTCTTCTATCTTCTTCTTCTTCTTCTATCTTCTTCTTCTTCTTCTATCTTCTTCTTCTTCTTCTATCTTCTTCTTCTTCTTCTATCTTCTTCTTCTTCTTCTATCTTCTTCTTCTTCTTCTATCTTCTTCTTCTTCTTCTATCTTCTTCTTCTTCTTCTATCTTCTTCTTCTTCTTCTATCTTCTTCTTCTTCTTCTATCTTCTTCTTCTTCTTCTATCTTCTTCTTCTTCTTCTATCTTCTTCTTCTTCTTCTATCTTCTTCTTCTTCTTCTATCTTCTTCTTCTTCTTCTATCTTCTTCTTCTTCTTCTATCTTCTTCTTCTTCTTCTATCTTCTTCTTCTTCTATATAAATAAAACTCAAAGTCCTGACTGATTCACTGACTCAACATCACAGGGCCCACACCCGTGAACCTATAAAACTGTTTTTTTTTCACAAAGGTTCATCTTAAGACTCTGACGCGTGTTAAGAAAGGATTTTTTGAAATTCGTGTCCTAAGGGGTTGAAATAGGGGTTGAAACTTTGTATGGCGAATGAATATTAATTACGAATTTCGACATGAAACTTGGTGAAGTTACTCCTTGAAATAAATAAGTAAACACGTGTTTCACATTTTTTTTTAATAAATCCATTAAACTGGTGGGTTGACTTACAAAAATGAAAGTTCTGAATCGCCTCGCGTATTCAGTCGCTACCGGGCTCTTAGAATACGACATCAGATGCATCAGATCTTTTATTTTGACGACCCCGTTGTCGCTGGCATAAGCGACATGATCCGCGTACGAAGTCGCGGGCAGAAGCTAGTTTCAAATATGCACGCACTACATTACATAGCACGGGGTTTTAAATACGGCTTATGTAAATAAATGAACTATGTCAATTTTATAAATGTGAAGGTTTTTGGTTTGAATATTTATTACTCTATCTAAAAATGGTAAATGGTTTTGAATGGATTTTATTGGTTGATCGTAAATTGAAAGCAATTTATAAACTAAAATAATTTTCATGAATAAATTCCTATGTAATCTGAAACTGGTTACCTACATTAGATAAGTAAATTGACATATTTTTTGTGTCATGAAAAATATAATATGAAATACAAAAATAACTACTTCAGCATTCATAAATTAAGTAAGAAAATCCTCATTACACTAACGCATAATTTTTCACAAAACATCTTAATAAAATCGACAAGTCCCGACCCTACAAAATACATCATCTTCGTCATATTTCCTCAACGGAATGCAAAGAACTTTTTGCATAAGTAAATAAACTCGAGCAAACTTAGTTTCCGTATTACATTCCATTCACTCACCAAAACGTCTGAGTATGAAATATTACTTCAATTTATTCGCAGCCCGCCCTTTAAGGGTTACGTAAATATTCAGGGCCACATAAGTCCTTTCTATACGTCATTATTATTTCCTACACTGATTTCGGAAGGAAATTGTGTAGGAACTATTCAGAGCAAGGTAAGGGTTCATTGAAAGGAATGTAAGGTTTGTGTAGTTTTTATGCAAATTCTTTAGAAAAGCACTGTTATTTTTGCAGTGTGTTTTTTTCTTATGCATTACATCAACATGACAGAACTGTTTTTTTTTATATAGAACCTGGAAGTAATATTTTAAAGAAGTGACCATTCTTCGTGGACTAAAAGGAGAGCACAATTTTACATATTTTTCATAATATTTATCGTAACAAAAAAATATATAATAAATTACAGAAACCTCACTACAAAGACGAAACAGCAAAACTAAATAATTTAGGCCACAATTGTAACAAAAAAACTTAAGTAGACCTACTTCACTTGAATTTAAACTTGAACAGGGTGCTCCGAACGTGATCGAAATATCGCAAGCAGGGTCTGCACAGTCGCGGGCCGTAAATTAACTTAATTACTACTGGGTAATTACCGTTGTCTGATGTATTCAGTAGCAAATTTTCCTCTGTGAAGCTGCGGTTTTATTGTTTCAGTTGTGTTGCCAAAGTTCGTATTGTTTATGTTAATTTGTATTTGAATGACTAAAAGATTCGTTGCATCACTTAATAATAATGCTCTCCGAATCAATTTGTTGACCATAGTGGCTGTTTTTTTTAAAGAGATCAGCCAACTGCAAATGACATATACTAATGTGCAAGTGTTTGCAGAGACACAGGTCCACTCCCTATTTTCTAAACACCCGAGAGAGTTCAGGCGCAGGACCGACATTTACGTGTTATCCGATCATAAGTGCATCAATCACCAACTTGAAAGTTCGATTTCGGCCCAACCCAGAAATCAAAATCAAACATAACAGTCGAGCTATGCGACTACTAGACTAACGAGGCAGCATCACTTAACTCGGACAAAAGGACCAATGAAAATAATGTGCTATGCTGACGTCGACCTCAAGGACCAATAAACATTAAGTCTTGTGCTGACGTCGCGAGTCTGTCTCGCATGTCATTATCGCTGATAGTCGGTTTGCCTACGGGACCGACGTCAGCCTAAGAGGAGACTCGACGTTACGGTTTCGTGACAAATATGGAGGATATATTTTGTTGTGTTGACATTGACGTATTGTTTGGTAAGTTCGCTCAACTGTATGTATTTCCTTTTTCAAAAATTCTATATTTTTTAAAGATTATGCAAAGCTAAGAAGAAAATCATCGGACTTATAGAAAAAAACTATAACAATAAACCGCAATACACTCGACCATCTCATTACAAACCCAACAGGGACATTTCCGAGAACTTGTCATTTTATTCAGTCGGTGAGCCTTCCAATACTTGGCTGCTATAAAAACCGGGATTATCTTTCCTGTAATTTTCCCTCGCCGAGCCGTTGCCGAGAGCAACAATAAAACAGTCGTTAGACGGAATAAAGTCACGGCCGAGCGATGCAGAACGGTAAAGTTGGAGTATAATGTATTACTTGCAACTGTAGTTCATTTGTTATTAATGTATTTCGGATGATGTTGCTTTAAGTGCGCGATGTGTATTTATTTTTATGATATATCGTTTTTGGGAACAGTTTGTTCTGTTTTAATAACACTTTCAATGTTTTGAATTTCGACTTTGGCTCAATGTAATTGGGTTCAGTTTTAGTTGTGTGTTAGTTTCATTGGCGAAGTGAGTAGCTCGCTTTGTAACACCGTATTGCCAGGCATTTTGTGGTGGCAACTTTAGTTGGTAGTTGTTGGCAACCGATCCTGTTATGTATCTATCTCGTTGGTTTCATAGAAATAAATGTTTCTGGCGAAATTAAAATAATTTTATATGTGTACTTTAAGATAAACTATACTTGAGATTGGGAATAAGAAAGCTAGTAAATAATCCTTATTTAGTCCAAAATTTTGCATGCTACTTTATTGTCAACTAATTGTTGCATTTTCACGCGTTCATAAAAAATTCACAGATTTATTTTTACTACTATGTATACTAATAATTCATAGAAACATTCAGACACAAAATATTTTTTAAGAAACAAAATTAAAGTGTCACAAACCATAAATAAAGTCTGTTATGTTCTGTTTTAAGGGCAAAAATATTATATGGCCATCATAAAATACACTCTAAAGATATATCTTTAGACTGAGTATACTTAAACTTATGTACTTACAGGGACTTATCTTGAATCGTAAAATAACTATTTGATGCTTGACGTTTCAAACCGTCTTCGTTTATGAAAATGTAAATTTTATACTCCTTGGTATATCAAACAATAAACTTGTATGTAATATATTGCTAGAATGGAACAATGATTTAGTGTTAAAATGAAGAAGTAATTTAGCGGCTGTTTTGACCCAAAGTCACTTTAAATAGATAATAAAATCACATTTTATTGAGATCATAATAGATTTCGTAGTAAAATATGGCTTAGTTTTGGAGAAAATTTTTGGATAGCTAGAAAATTTGAAACTGAATTTGACTGCATTATTTGCTAAAAATTGGCTCTTCTCTATTCCTATAAGGTCTCACATAGAAAAAGGGTTTCAAGGTTCAATTATGATGGAAATATTTTATTTCTGATCACGAGTGGTTTTTTGACGACTATAGAAGATACATTACGCGGGAAAACCTGGTTGTAACACTTTAGTACACTCATAGTCTTTATTAAAACACTTTCATAAACATATACTTGCTTATCTTTACAATTTATTAACAAGTAAAACACAATACAAATTACTTGACGCAACGACTGACATTCGCTATTTATTCTGCCACAAACGGGGTTTACATACAAACGTAATAAAAAGGGCTAGCTACAAGAATTTCGATCATACATTATCATGTTAAAGTAATATTGTATGATTTCAGACAAGAGACCTATTCGCTTTGATCCTCTATAAGAACCTTAAAAACAGAATGCTTTGAAAAAAGATTACGGTTGTCATACGTGAACCTTTTGTTCTAATGCTGTTATGATCAACCATGCTGATCCATGGGATAATGTAAGGGTTAAGTATGTCATCCCTTTTCATGGGAAATTGATATGTTTTTGTTTTGTGGGTAATTTTTTACAATTTTGTTTTGTGACGATGCTTATAAAGCGCGAACCTGAATAAAAAGTAGTCTATGGCCCTCCTCAGTAAATGAGCTAACTTACACTGTAAACGTTTCAAATCAGACCAGTAGTTCCTTAGATAAGCGTGTTCAAACCAAAAACCTCTTTAGTTTTATGTTATTAGTATATTAATAACAGATTTAGAGCTTTGTAATAGCAAGTTGCTTAAAATAATTTTAAGATTAGGTTAATTATGAAAAAAACTGATATACGTCACAGTTTATTTTCAATTTCCTACATTTTTTTTTCACTATACCACCATTTCTACATACCCAAACAATATACCAAAAACTTCATACAAAAAACGCGAACACAATAACATTTCAAACGACGGTTAATTTCCTCAAACGCAAAACGGGAAGCGCCTCCAAACATTTACCTTTATTTGGGTTACATGAGACTCAGAAAGACGTAATCCCCGTCAATGACGACACCTAATATCCTGTTGGGAAGACGCTCTGGAACTTGGTTTTACTTACAACACTGTCAAATAAACTTCACACTTCTCTTCCTTCATTTCCGTGAGAAGAAAACTTTAGGTAGAAACATAGGACTTTGTCCCATCCAATTGTTTCAAAATATAATGAGTGAGTTTTGCTGGGTTATGCTTCCTTTCCAACACAGGAGACAGACGTGAGGTCAGTAGTTCGCAGCAGTCATTTGTCCGGCCAATGAAAATAATAGTCACAATATGGGGAATTTGAGAGCGTTTTTGTACTGTGACTAATGACGAATTAGCCGTGCGCAATTGTCGTAAGCAACATGCGGCTCTAGCGAGCCGCTGGTCTTTATCTGACACAGGCAAATGTCTCTTGCCTATATCGGTATATATATATATATACGCCATGTTAGCCTTTATACATAAATACATAAATATAAATTAGTTTAATACTTTTAACATCTAAGATTATTTAGTAACTTCCCCGAATTTTCCTGTTAGGAGTATTTGATCTATTAAACGTTGCTTCAAACGAAATTATCAAAATGTTTGTAATTATTGTTCCTATTGGTTTAAGTGACTAATGGACAAAGTTAATAATAGACTTCAGTTCTTAATTGAAAGAGAGTTTAATGATTATGGACAGGACAGACGTTTAATTAAATACGCAACCTAGACAATACTGATCACTGAATTTCATAGCGAAGTTAATACAATCTATTTTTAGAAGAACGCTTAAGTATATTTAAGTTATATAACATAAAGAAGTTCAAAAAATTACGATTACGAATTTAAAATTGGTATATTTTTTGTTCATAATCAAATCAGAAAATGCTAAAAGAAAAAAAGTAACTTAGAATGTGTTCACAAAAATGATATTGAAATAATTTTATATTTTAAATTCGATCCATGTAACAGACGCCATTTTTGTAATAAAATTCAGTTTCATTTATAAAATTCCAATGAATTAGACAAATTCACATTATCAAAAATTTTATAAGAACTGTAATAATGAACTCTCTTTCACAGTAATTTGGTATTCGATAGTTAGTTATTTTTTTAATTCTAATTCGTCTTTTGTTAAAGTCTAATTTTTATTTCAACTATTTTATATCAATAACATTTTCTTATAGCCAAATAATCAGAACTATATTTTATGTAATTGAAATTTAGTCTAACCTTACAAAAAATACATTACACTTTGCGCCAAAAAAAAGTACTAACACAAATGAGAAAGAGAAAACACAAAATCCCACGTAATTCGCTTGCATAACATCACCAGAACAAAAAACTAAAAGAACAAAAGGCCTCAACAATCTTATAAAAAGTTAATCTTATTTTTAAAGCTTGTATTTTACTTTGAAGCATTCTCACCGGGATTCATTTAATCCGCTACTGGTCTCCTACGTAATATCCAGGTGAAGCAAAGTGGATCTGCATTCCTGTAGTGTTGAATGCTATCGTCTGCTCAATCATCTTCTTTGAACGAGGTAAATGTATCTATTACATTCTTTGAGGGGTTGCAACTTGGTGGGGTTGTTTTTTCTTCCTTTTTTTGTAGTTTATAATTCGATGTTCGTGACTTGTTGGTACTTCAAAATGTGCTTATGCCTATGTGCTTTCCTTAATAATTTCAGTTTCGGCTTCAAAATTTTTAAGTTTCTTTTGGGAGGTATGTTTGTGGGCCTCGACTGAAATCTTTGGCAGTCAATAGGTACGGGTAGTGAAATAAAGATAGTGTCAAACAGATTGCTTTTCCGATATGACCTTTCACACAGAATTTTACAATATTCCCTTCTATAACATAGTTTCGTCCTATCAATCATTTTGCCATATCTTACTTTCGCACCGGAGCCGAAAGTATTAAGATGAATGAAGTGCCAAAGTGATTCATCATGACAAACTATGAGGTGAAAACTGGGTACAGGTTCTCAAGATAGGAAGTCAAAGTACAATGTAGAAACATCCAATAATATAACCTATGAAACACACAGAATTTATTTAACTGCTGACGTCTTTCGTTTTCTCTGTAAGCGAAATAATAAATTTTCATTTACCTTTTTTTTCTGAAATCAAATAACACTTCATTTCACAACGCTTCCTGGAGTGGGCGGGACTGACAGGCTTTTAATAACTAAAACCCACGTTTGTTCCTTCTGATTCCCTTTGAATTCTGATTTTACAGACAAAAAGACCTCTGCAAAACACCTTAATTATACGAAATATAAATTCTGGCATTAACAGTACAACAAAAGCCGCGACTGTCTCAGTTTAACTTAATTTCAACTTCATTTTACTTAAATGACGCTTTAAGACCTCAACATCGTAATTGAAATTAATTAAATTTATATTTCGTTAAGTTGAAAATCGCGTTCGTTTATAAACAGTTAAGTATGCATTTCATTTTACTTGGAATTTTACGGTTTTTCGACAAAGAAGTTCATAGGTTTAAGAATAAATAGACATGGTCATCTAGACAGAATAATGACGTAAGTGATGCCTTAACAATCAAAATGGCGTCTTTTGTAGTTCTTGACGTTGATGTGCATTAACACTCCGATGCTCTTTCTCTTAGATTTTATTAGAAATTTCGACAATATAATGGCTAGTATTAAATTAAAATCGTTTTACACAAAGAACTTTGAAATACAAAGGGCTAAAGAGGGAACATGAATAAGGGAGATTCACTTTTGTGCTTCCTCTAAAGCAAAGGTTATCTCTTATTAGAATAGATTGTAAACAAGTTTCAGCAATATTTTCATACAGGCATGCAGAAAAAAACTATTTTATTTCAGTTACCGATTTCAAATGATTTTAGAGGTAATTGATAAATCACCCATAGAATATTATCTTCGCTTAAAAAACGAACCTATTTTAATAAAAGTAAAAATATATGAAAAACTCAATGAAAGTTTTTTATTTGACTTTAAAACTGATGTCCTTTTTATAGGACAAATAAAACAGTTGAACCTGTTAAGTGTACTGGCGTGTAAAACATTGTATGTGACAGGGGCGACAGGGGACAGTTTGTATTTAAATATCAGTATGATGATGTAAATGTTATTGGCGTTTTGAGTGCTCCTGCCCCCGATGTGTCGGACTTAATGAGATAATATTGGCTGACATGAATATTGTTTACGTTTTTCCGTGTTATACCTAGATAACCGGTTAAAATGTCGGATATTTATTATATGAGGTAAAGTTATAGTCATGACAATGTATTTTGAAATAATTTTAACGAACATTGTACGCGTTAAATTATAAATCGTTGGTCACTTGTCAGGAGCCAGCTGAAAATCAGTGCTGTGCTTGTATGCACAGTGTATACTGAGCTGAGTCTCCTGCTACACATCACTTTCTTGTTTTGTTGTTGTGCTGTTTATGTACTGTGTATGTCTAGCGAATAAATGGCTTAAATGGTTTATTTCCATGGTTTTTAATGGCCTACATTTAGGCCAGTAATAAAAACTTAAGTGATTAAAAGTACCAGTGAACTTAAAACTTATATCATTGTCTCCCTAGTGATTATTTTTCCTATACATAGGTACGTAATATCAGCCTCTTAAATTTCTAAGTGATACAAACTTATTTAAAGCCTCATTTTCGAACTCAGCCAAAAAGCAATTAATCATTTACCAAGGGTAAGCTTATCCCAAAAATGATATACAAAACAAACATAAAAGTACGGAAATACGAAGCAATTATACCAGAGCGTCGTAGTTCTCATGAATATTCAGTTCTAGATGAAAATTTGAAAGACCTACAGAGGCTCGGGCTTCGTTTATTGTTCAGCACTTAGCATCATTTGTATGCAAAAATTAAAATTCAACGTTTTGTGTTAACTTTTAGAAGGTCAAGTTAAGAAAACAATAGAATGAAAGCGATGAGATAAGGCTGAAGAATGATTTCGTTTTCTTGTTGCTTTACCTAAGGGACGTTTTAATGAAAGTGCTCTTTACTTTCTAAGAACAGAATTGTGTAGTTCAGGATACCAACATTTCTTGGATCGCTAAGGAATGAAAGGCTCAACCTTTGTGGATATAGTTGCATTGATATCATTTTTTGAGTCCATCTAGCATGACTTATTCTTTTACGTTTCTCTGACTATAATAAAACGGTAGTTAAAATTCCCAAAGACAAAAATATCTGACTAATAAATAGTTGGGGCAATTAATAAAAATATAGCTTTAGTGGCGATTTCATTTATTAAATTTTATTGAATGAGACCAAGAGCGCGAGCTTTGTCCAGCCAATCAGAGCGCGCGACATAGCTGCCACAGAGAACTCGACTGCCAGAGAACCCAGTTCTGCCATGAAGTACCCTGAAGTTATCCATTATCATCACGGTTCCTGAAAACAAAAGACAACTATGATCGTGATCGCACAATCCATCTACGTTAAAAAGTTTCTTAGCACGGCACTGTTTCTTGAAACTTGTAAAAACTTGAAACTAAAATACGGATTTGATTCTGCTTGTAAGCATACATGAGCCTGGAGACCAAAATTAAATCATTTTTTTTAAGTAAAGGACTTCTTCATTCATCATACTAATTGTGCAGTTTGCTATGCTACATAGTTTTTGTAGACTAATAATTCAGACCAATATAAAAGACGCAGGTATTATTGGACAAGCTTTCAGATTGCACAAAAATCTATACCAGCTACCAGAATTCGGTTGTCGATTTATCTTACCTGGTTTCAATTTAAATCTCCACTGGTTATTCGGATCTTGATAATACTTTGATAAGTTTCTCAAAGAGCGGTAGTATGACCTACATTCTTCACTGTTCTTAAAAGCCATTGGAGCCCGATCATATACATTAAACCTGAAAAACATACGACAATGCTTTAACAACGAAAAAATATATCAAGTGTATAAAGAAAAGCTATAAAATCTTTTCAACAAAAAAAATGTAAGCGGGCGATGCACTATGCATTATAAAGCATTTCAAAAGATCGAAATCTTTTATATTAAAAAAGATCCGACTTTTTAAAGAACCAGTTTATCTTGTTGGATTTTGATTTTTTGCCAAAAAAAAGGTGTTTTCAGTTGGCAGAATAATTTTAAGTGATGAGATTACAATAGAAACGCGATAAGTTACACTAATCGCTTAGATTTTTTGAGTTCTCAAAAATGTATTTTTAGATTTCATTTTAGTTAAATTTCGTATTCTACATTATATACTTTTTTACAGCACGAAAGTGTAATAAGAATATATACCTAATTTGCACAAGTTCTTGAGACTCATTATCAATTCTAATGACAGGAGCGGAGTAAGTGTGATGATGTCCATCTTCTATGTACTCTGCTTCTAAGTTGAAGGACGAAAGGAACTTGAAGTCTTCTGGATTCTCTTTCTTTAATTCAAGTGCACCGTGGAAACCATCCACTAGTATTGTTTCACCGCCAGTTCCATTTTTATGTTCAAGACAGTGTAATATTTGTAGACTGTAACATAAAAAATATACATATTCAAAGTTATAATAAAAAGTGATAAAAAAAGTGTTCTTTTTGTCCACGAAAACTGAAATAAATTAAAAAGAGATAAAACATTTTCTATTAGAATATCTAGCATTTATGGCAGTTATATTAAAGATACGACTCTATTAAAGTATATTAATAATCCCAACAGTTAATGCGATATAAATGTGATACGAAATTAAATAATTTCCACTCCATAACCCACATTCGTCTATCTATGATATATTTCTTTTGAAACTCAACGCAGGCGTCAGATATTATCTTCATTACAAATTGTCCTTCAACCAATTTAACTAAAACGTCATCATTACGTTTTGGATAGAAAACTGTAAAACATTTTTATTTGGGGAGAAGCAAAATTGTTGGAAATACAAAACAAACGGAATCAAAGATCTTAAAAAGTCAAACGATAGATGTATGTGGGACGATGTCCTCCAAGAATTCCTTTAACCTTTACACAATTGGGACGAGACGTCGGTGGTAAAGAGACCGCCATTACTCCGCCACAAAGTACTGTGACAGGGTCGGAAGCCGAATGCTTGAATTGCTAAACAGAATTTGAAAGCAACCAACAAACGAAACCTTTTTCAAATACTCCGAAATAATAATGACGGACTGAAGTGAGGCTTAAATAGGCCTCTGTCAAAAATAACTAGGTTCATTACAAAAATAATCATGTTTTCTTTAGACATTTGTTGCTTTCCCAATTTGAATGGGAATTTCGTTTCACGCTTCAATTAATTGCCAACGAATTCAGCTGACAAACAGTTCGGGTGGCCACTTAACGAAATTGATTTTCAAGTAATTGTTATAATACTTTGTTCGTGTTTTTTGTTATAAATCTTTTTTCGCAAATGATTTATAAGGTACGAACAATAAATTGTTATTAATTGTTACGCAATACAAGGAAAGGAGATTTATTAATAAATTTTTATTCATAAAATGCGAGAGAGGGCTTTGTTCGATTTTGAATACCTTCAGCGGTAACAGATGATATTGATTGATATTTTTCCGAAATGTAGATATCTATAAACATAACTTCGACATTGAATTCTCGAAAAAAAATATACCATCAAATCAGTTTATTAGATGCAGAGAAGATAGCAAAATCTTGCAAACTTAGACCAGTTTATTATAAAACGTGGTTTTTAGACTTACCGCCTTTGGTACTCTTTTAGACCATTAACTTTGTTCGAGACGATGGTTTAAGCCTAGTGCAAAAGACGGTACGATTTTGATACCCCGTTTCATAATAAGAGGGTCAAAATATATCATTACCTATATTATATTAGTGTTTCAATATATCTAAGATCAATTAAAATAAAACTATCCAAAGCCGCGCGGTTCGATCAATCATAAGATTAAGCAACGCTTGGCGCGGCCGCTCCGCGGAAGGATGACCGTCTTGTCATAACGAGTTCTTCCGTGCTTCAGAAGGCTTCAGGCAAGGATAAAGGAGGATAGCAAGGCGATAAACCGGTGGGTACCGGCTACCATTTGACCATCTTTGGTAGTCGTTACGGGTAGTTAGAAGCCCAAAAGTCTGACAACCAGTCAAACCAAGGGATATTGGGTTGCCCGGGTAACTGGGTTGTAGAGGTTAGTTATGCAGATGAATTAAAATAAAAATTTTTACCCAGCAGCTTCAGTAAAGTACGTGTTATCATTATGAGCGGCGAGAGGTAGGTTGGTATACGCCGTATCAGCGTGGTCAGCCCTGGTGGTGAACTGCCACATTCCTCCGAAGATCGTGTGCTGAACGCCTCCAAGAGCCTTGCACACTATCTCTGTCGCTTCTAGAGATACGCCGACCTAGAAATAGAGGAAACGTAAAATGAGTGAGGAGAGTAAAAATCTTAAGAGATTCGTTGTTTGGTTGAATGTGCTAATAGAAGGTTTAAAATATGGTCAATCTAGTGTATAAATTAAAGAAAGATATGGCAGTATCCAGTCCATATGAATTGTGTATCACTACCTGTTTTTCAGTTCGAATCTCAAACTAAGGCGAATATCAAGTCAAATTATATAAGTAATTTAACTGACAGGCTTCCCTTCTCTATATCAGGTAATTAAAATTAAAGTTAACCATTGCATAACAATATTAAAAGCCATCACCAATCAACATTCACTAACACCTAATAAACATGCCAAAGTGCACGAATTCCTGTTCAATTAACCGTCCGCTGACAAGACCGAGTATTGAATGACATTTCTAATTAACACCAACGATACAATTACTTATCAAATCGGCAAAATTAAATTGAATCGTTACCCCTTCTACAAGCGCGACGCCATAGTCGAGTAGTGACTGGAACACGTGCTTCGCCCCTTCCACAGAGTGAAGAAACTTCTCGACAGGAACGACTGATATTTTATCATGTATGCTCCCGTGCCATAAAATTGGTTTTAGTCTCCGGCTTTCTTTCCATGTTTTGTAGTCGAACTTTGATAGGAATTCCGCTGTGTATGTCGATGTGTGGTTGTCGCTCCCTGTAATTTGTTAAATGAGTTTTATATGTTTACTTGTTATATTTTTCTTTTGAAACCCTTTTGTGCAATGTTTGGAATCATGAACTTAAATTATGTGTTTTATTCACACGAAAACTGTGTACCTACCTACTTATTTCTATTTAACTGACATAAAAAACACGAACAATACTTACACACAACATCAATCTTCTTTTTATCAAATTCAAAACTAAGAATCGTCGCATCTGGAATGTCTAGTATATGATGAGCTCTCTGGAACGTATCTGAGTGGTAGCAAGACGAACACCTGAAACGTTCCTCAGTTTACATTAATAAGACGAGGCCAGCCCGAAGTACCTACGAACCCTTTCGTGGTACAAATAAACGAATTTACTTGAAATTGGATAGAATTCTCTTTGGAAACCTTCCTCGGGGAATTTGTTGTCTCAATGTTTGCACAACACTACTATAGTACTAAAAGCCTTCAATGAGAGGGTTGGTACTGGAATTGAATTCATTACGGGACCTATTGCGAGTTTAGGTTTGATTGTTTGTTTGAATATTTAATTGTGAAGTAAATAGGGCAGTCAATCAAATAGTGTTGATGATCTTCTGAAAGAAATGGTTTACCAACTTCTAAATGTTGTTTGAAGAATAAATAAATAGTTTGGTAAGTGAGTAGCTTTTATTAATTGAGCTTTAAGTACATTAATTGCGTGGTGGGTATTCACACCTTCAGAGATGGTGACCTTTGCATTACTTTAATACATTCAAAGATACTGATAATCGATTGTAGTACCAGTTTAAAAAGTAAATCCTAATAGCTTAATTCTATTTCCTCCCTCAATACTCGTAAATCGATTTCAGTAATACCTGCAATGGTCTCTAAGCCAACAGTCTTCAAATCTGATGGACTTTCCGTCTGCAAAGAGTACGTCGAGGGCTCTGCCCACTGCGCTCGCGCTTTCCATGGACGCTGTGCAAATACAACTAGTTAATGAAATCCATTCGATAGGGACATCCAGTTTCATCGAACCAATTTAATTTTGTAGCTGCTTTGAAATTGAAATAGGGAGAAATACTTTTTGCTGTCGGCACAAGTAAATTAGTTAAGGTAAGGTCTCGCTTATCTTGGTCAAGCCAAATAAAAAGGCGTTATTTAAGAAGGGAAGAATAATAAGTATAGGGCAGGCCTTTGCCCAACAGTGGGACAGTGAAGGCTAATAAAAATTGTAAGACTAAATTAAGTTTCCAGTGACAAGAAACATGGGATAAAGTAATTTTAATATTCCGTTCATGAATGTCAAGTCCAAAAACAAAAAATAAATTACTGATTTCGCAAAAAAATAATAAAAAAAGTAAGTAAAACAAACATTATAGCTAGGCTTCAGTAAATGGGAATCGGATTCAGTTTCACTGTAACCGTTGGAATGAGCCGCCGTAATGGTTTTTTTATTCACAACAATTGAATCAATTAACGGCCAGTGATTAAAATAAAATACTATCACAGAGCACTTGTTTAATAAATACAGGTGGTATAGATAAAGGAATTTTTGAACGAGTATTATCTGTTTATCGTGTCATGCACAAGCTATTTGAAATTATTACGTTTTGGGAATTTTATTTTAAACATTCAATTTGTTCGAAATAAAATTTTATATTGGAGATACTTAAATAAAACAAAAAAAAACATTGAAAATGAAATGAAAATGTTAATGTTTAATAATTGTCAATAGCTAGGTTTGTTATATTAAATACCAAATAGCAGTATGGATGTCGTATATATTTAAAAAATGTTACGAAAACTACTTATTACAAAATTGTAAAGTACGAATATGGATATGAGGACTTAACTTAAAACTTTTTTTTTGGTTGTAATAAATAACCTAACCAGTTCCATTATTATTTTGAGGTGACATCTTTAAGTTAAATTAAAACAAAAGAAAATACGTGTATCAAAAATCAAACGTAATAAAATAATACTTACGTTCATTTGCCATAATGTTTTTTTATTAATAAAAAATAATTTACCACACCATAAAACACACTAACCACATTGAAGTCTCAATGACAACTAAAATTTAAACCGCTATTATTGGTTGTTATCATACACAGTTACCCGGATGGTCAAAGTTGAACGACTACTATCTGTAAGATAGCATAACTGTAGTTGCCCACGTAAATTCTTGTCATAGTTGCTTACATCATATTATAGGTTTTTGTTCTAGATTAAAATGAAATGAATGATGCAATACGTCATTTTATTTTCTGTCTTCTTCTTATCGAGTGAGCTGCAGGTTTAATCACCTAACAAGCCCTCGTGTCAGAGTTTTTCTCAAATCCGCCTGACGGCCTCTGACGTGGATTTATATACGACTGCTACTGAGTAGCATTCGAGGACGCCAGCTTTACGTGCCCTCCCAGGCACGGGGGTGTTACACCGCCAACTTCCAAACTCCAGGCTGCTTTGTGAAAGTTTCTAATTCCCACAAAGCGATTTCGGCCTGGCCCGGGAATCGAACCCGAGACCTGTGATCGGCAGTCGCGTTATGCGACCACTAGACCAACGAGGCAGTTTATTTTCTGTGTTGTTGTAGGGTAAGCTAAAAAATATGTAAATGTTACATAGTTAAATATATGTATTCATTTATTTAAAATTTGAAAAAAAAAAACTAATTTGGAAGGTTTTAACCCTTGATAAGCTGATACGTTTGTTTCGCTTTCATGCTAAAACGGCTGACTCGGTGAAGATGGAATTTCTCACAGAGATTTGTAGTACCCTGAAAAAGGAAACAGGTGACATTTTATCTGGGTGTGGAATGTAATTTCTCCATGACACGGGTCACTCCATGGGGCTGGCCTTGTAATAATTATGGCTATTTTTGGACATTTTTAAAAACTAAAGTAAAATGAATGATATACAGTTCTATATATGTAACAAACTTCTAACATTATAAAACTACAAATTACGAGGCCAAATAGTAATAAATGGTTTTCACGTAACGCCCCAGGGGATATAACACGTTGTAAAACGATATGTGTTTAATTGATTTCTATACTACTTCATTTGAACCGCACTCTACTGGCTGTTTACTATTCCAGATAAGGTTCATAGAACTATAATTTATTTAAAATAGAATTTCTAAACTTGTTTGCTATAAGGTTGTTTATAAGATAGAATAAAATGATTAACCATCTTTGTAAGATTTTTGTTTTTATTAAAATTATTTTGTTCTAGAATGTGTCTGTTTAATTGCTAAAAAGCATATTTACGAAATTGAAACTTGGACTTTGTACCCACTATGTCAATATGCTTGTCAAAAATAATATAATTAATACAACCCGGACTTCCCTATAAAAAAATATTTATTAGGTACTAGATCCAACGTCTAATAAAACCTTTACATAGAGAAAACAATACATATCTACCAAATAGTTTAGCTCATCCAGTACTTATAACTACAGCAATGTAAAACACACTTCTCACATTTAAACAAGCGTGCTTACTCAAACTTCTCGTCACCTCGCGCTTTGATCTCAAGTCGTCGTTATTACAATTTATTAACTTAATTAGTTTCTATTCGACGTCACTTCCATTGCTCTGAATTCTGTGTTGTTTCGTGAAGTAATGAGACTCTTTGACTTGTGTAATAACAACGTGATTTCCTCTTTATTATGAATATTTGCGTTATTAGTTAATTAAGATGTTTATGTTATGATAGTTTCATGTTAACCAAATATTAGTGACAGTTATTTTTCAATTGAAATATCTAGTGTTAGTAGTAGAAGTGTTGTGATTCTTTTGATACACCAACAACCACCAACCTCGTTGGTCTAGTTGTCGCATAGCCGACTGCTAAGCACGAGGTCTCGGGTTCGATTCCCGGGACCGGCCGAAATCGCTTTGTGGGTTTTAGAAACTTTCACAAAGCAGCCCGGAGTTGGAAGCTGGTGACTGATACACCCGTGCATCGGAAAGCACGTTAATGTCAGTCCTGCGCCTGATCTCTCNAGCACGAGGTCTCGGGTTCGATTCCCGGGGCGGGCCGAAATCGCTTTGTGGGTTTTAGAAACTTTCACAAAGCAGCCCGGAGTTGGAAGCTGGTGACTGATACACCCGTGCATCGGAAAGCACGTTAATGTCAGTCCTGCGCCTGATCTCTCACCGGTCGTGTTGGATTGCCGTCCCATCGGGTTAGGAGAGTGAGGGAATAGGGAGTGCACCTGTGTCAGCGCATATGCTTGTGCACTATAATATGTCCTGCGCAGCTGGCTGATCGCCTTACATGAGAACAGCCGCCGTGGCCGATAATCGGCTAGGATGCCATTATACACCAACAAAGGATTGATTGTAATTTTTTCCATTTTACATTTTGTTCTTAACATTAGCCCTCGCACACTGTAGACGATAAACTGTTGGCCGATAGTTGGTCCGATGATTGATCATCTGATTATTTTAAAGGCAATCGTAAATACAATCAAACTTTTTAGTCGTTCTTATACGGGCCAGATACCAGCCATGCAATTCTCTAACTGACACATCATAGATGACAACAACGACGACCTCACAAATGACAAGCTTTTCGGTTTGAAGGATAAAATCGAAGGCGAAGTCGTCGTTGTCGTCGAAGGCAAGGATGATTTTTCATACATTTGGAACCATATTTTAGTTCTATGTCGCGCAGTCAACATCGTTGAAGCGCTGCGATCGCGCACTTATAGATGTTGCAACGATGATTTCTTGGTTGTAAATATGTTTTGCGTTAGAGAATCACCCCCCTGATAGTTGTATAGTACGCACGACCATTCATCTCCTAACTGATTTAGGTGCCTGATGTCAGAGTTGAAATCAATACTCTAACAATAGGTAAGTATGTGATATATTTCAAGATAACTATTAAAATAAATCCTGATTCATTTTATGCGTCAAACCAACAGTCGGAAATACGATACCGCTAAGCACTTAGCCGGTATCCTTTATTTTATCCCTACCGACCGCTACCCGTTTACCGAGACACGTTTTCTTTCTATACCTACTCTTTTTAATGGAAATGTGGTAATTCCATTTCATTTGTTATGTATAGGTATGGATATTGCGGATTAAAAGTTGGAATTAACTTTTTTCAGTGTGTTTTTTTCTCCTAAAATGGACTCTATATATACGGATAAATGTTAAGCACTGATTACAATGAGAAATAGTGGTTTAATTGCGATAAACTTGGAGTTCCCGATCAACCTACCCGTATCTGACTTTTATCAATAGAACATTAACCTTCCACTATTGTGATAAGGTTGAAAATATATTGAAGAAATTTGACTGATGGACGTAGGTTAATGTGCTCGCGTCTATACACTTTGAACATATAGCTACTACGCTCAGTTTTAGTCGCATTTTAAGAACCTAATACACAAAAACTATATCTAAATAAAACGTGGCATATTTAATTCACATTTTGGTCTAGATTTTAATTTATTTAGGTACACCCAAACAAACTGAATTTTAATCCAATATTTGTTACGACACGACTGAAAAACAAAAACGAATGAAAAAATATTACCAAAACTGATTTTCATTTTGCTTACCGCATTCTTTACGGTGGAGAATTTGAGATTCGTATTCGTGACCTTTTAAGTATCATGAAAGCCTTATATTTTGAATACGTTTTTTCTAAAAAAATTGATGGTGAGGTTTCATTGAGTACCTAAACATTTTTCTGTTTACTGATATGTTATGTCAATATACTAAATAGTACGAAGAGAAGCCGTCTTTTTATGGAAAATAATTAATATCACCTCTTTTTCTTCAAATTCTACAACAAAGTAAGTATGTAACAACACTACTAAGTCGCGGAGATGTGCAATAAAATGGCAGCCGAGCCTGCATTTGAATTGTAAATGGCACGTAATCGTCCCTCTTACTTAGAGGTTAATTAACGTCACCAGCTGAATAATTGCAGATTCCAACGGTTTTAAGAAAAAAAATTGACTTTAGGAATTTGGGACTTGGAAATTTCATGTCAGAGGCCGTCAGATGGATTGGAGAAAACTCTGACACCATGGTTTGTAAGGTGATTAAACCTGCAGCTCACTCTGTAAGAAGAAGAAGAAGATGAAATTCCTTTAAAATCTAGATTATAAAAAAAAATGCACTGCAAAAGCATACTTTCATATCAGTTTCATAATTAAACGGAAGCCTGATGACAAACGTATGGATTACAGTTTACATTAATTTCAATTTCAGCGAGATTTCAGTATTTAATTATTAATTTTCATTCAGTTTTAATACCTGTATTATTAATGGAATGAATTTTTTTTGTTATATTTTTTTATTAATCGTAGAGATGCACTGGAGTAGTACTGTCGATATTTTACTTCTTCTTTGGTCAAAAGTCTTTGACGAACATCAAGAAACAGATATAGAACTGACCAAAAACATACTGACCAAATACTTAACATAACAGCGCTTTCATACTAGCGGATTGTCCGTACGGTTCGTATGTCAAAAAAAATGTAGGTACTATAGTACCTGTACGAAAAACGACGCCTGGATCTATGGGACCGATTTTTTCTCTCAAAATATGTCGCGCGTACCTAGAAAAGACCTAAATGCCCGTTTACACATTGTGATTTCATTGCCCGTTGCTTGCCATTTTATTGCAGGAATATTTGACAGTCGACCATTTATCTATTGCACGATTACGTTTTCACAGTGCAAGAAGCATCTTGCTGCAATAAAATGGCAAGCAACGGGCAATGAAATCGCAATGTGTAAACGGGCCTTAACCGCGACAATATCCACTGGTAAAAGTTCTAAGTTCAAATAATTCGCCTTTAAAACAACTCCAGAATTCCACCTCACAACAATTTGCTCTAGCAAACCAACTACTTTAGGAATGTAAACACTACTAATAAACAAACTGAGGTTTCTCTGACACTGACGGGCTCCGTTCACCTAGAAAGGGTTAAAAGCGTAACCGATACATGATATTTGAACTAACTTAAAAGGGTACACTTGGTTGCCTCTCAATTTCCCCCGACAAACAACGTTTTATTATGTTTGGTCGGGTCTCCAAATCACTGGATACTTGATACTGAGTGTACTGATTTTGAGTATTTGCCTTTCTAGTTTTGTGAATTACGTAAAATAGATTGTTAGAAGGATTATATTATCGTAGAGATCTTGTAGGAATTTCCTAGTAGGAATCTCAATCGTTTAATTTATTTCATTCTCTATGCAAAAAAACAGAATCTACAAAAATAAATGAATTAAAGAAATATGAATGAAATAGAGTAAATGAAATATCGTATTTTGAAACTATTCTAACAAAGTACTTAAAAACATAATATATTCATATGAAAATACTCTATCTACTTCCATTTAGCCACGGTTTATTTACACATTTAGCAATAGTTGCATTATAAGTATATCGAC
The DNA here is from genome assembly GCA_002382865.2 of Heliothis virescens. Lineage (NCBI taxonomy): Eukaryota > Metazoa > Arthropoda > Insecta > Lepidoptera > Noctuidae > Heliothis > Heliothis virescens. The sequence goes on along the minus strand of NWSH02000050.1, from coordinate 10,201,112 downwards.
GCAAGGTTCAATTGTGTATTATAATAGAAACCAAACCCTCTAAAACTTTAGCAATCTATATCACTATAATATGAGAATAAAACAGCCTACATATTTGGGAAAAAGTTACATCTACTTGAAATAGGATAAGTTAGGTCAGTTGGCGAACTCCCAAAAGGCTGAGAACAAAAGTAGTTTTCTTCAAATTAGTCTCCAGGGCAGATGGTGTTGTGCTTACTTTTATCCGTCATTATTCAGGGATAGATAGCCTTTTTTATTGCTTTTTAACTGCGACCCTAGTTGAGAAAAGGCTAGGCAGATGATGAACTAAAGCGAACAGGCATATAATGAACCAATAATGCCTGTACACTTTCTTCAACACTATTGTAAACATATTGTGAATTAAAAGTGGCCATTATAAATTCTTCTTCTGCTTATCGAGTGAGCTGCAGGTTTAATCACCTAACAAGCCCTAGTGTCAGAGTTTTCTGAAATCCGCCTGACGGCCTCTGACGTGGATACGACATAGCGTTAGCACGACGTAGCATTCGAGGACGCCGGCTTTACGTGCCCTCCCTGGCACAAGGGTGTAACACCGCCAACTTCCAAACTCCAGGCTACTTTGTGAAAATTTCTAAAACCCACAAAGTGATTTCGGCCTGGCCAGGGAATCGAACCCGATCGACCATCGACCAACGAGGCAGTTAAAAATCACAATAATTTAAATATCCAACGATGACAATAAATGCCTTTCCCAAATATTTAACAAAGATGCCTAATTGGATGATATAAATCAGTCATTTTCATGGCATATTGGAAAATTTGATAATACTGGAACAAAGCCAAAGAGCTTTTCAATTAACACACAAGTTAACTGAATGAAATTCTGAAGAAAATCATTTGCATTGTAACAATTTGGATTAAATTTTAAAAGACTTCAAAAAAGAAGGAGGTTCTCAAATCGACCGCGTATATATAGGGTGACTGGTAATTATAGTGCTTTTATTTTGATGAGTTCCCTGAAAATCTCTCTGAAACTCTGAAAACCTCTCCAAATATAATATAGTGACCGATTCTTAAACACGTGATTGTGCTCTAGATTACAAACAACTTTCCCAAAGAAACCTTTTTTATACTCATTAGTTACCCAGTCACCCTATCTACATAATATTTTTTTGAATAATGCAATATAGTATTTTCTCTCTGACAGATGAGCATACTCGTGAAATATTTCGGTGACTAAGGTAATGCTCGAATTTGTAATGTTAACTACAGTATGTAATGCTCAGTTCTCCTCCAGTAGGTATTGTAGAGTTTCTAACTCTACAAGTTTAGCCTTTTTGGTTAGGCATATTGGTCTT
>NWSH02000050.1:10177293-10192804 GCA_002382865.2 Heliothis virescens | reverse complement strand
TAATTTAGTTATCAACTTCCTAAAAAGTTATTGTATTGTAAACAGGTAAATATTTTACTTAATTTGGACTTACTTGTCCAGAGCGAGCAAATATTTCTATACGAACGTTGTTTGACCTCATACTTATAGGTATGCTGAGAATAAAAAAACCGGCAAAGTGTGAGTTGGCCTATGAAAAATTAACGTATAGAATCTATTACCTACAACTAGCCAAAATATAAACATTTTTCGGGCAGTAACTTTGTCTATCATACCAATATATGAATAACAAAGTTATAATTTGCGTTTTCACACGTTTATTGTATGAGGACCCCTTAATTTAAAAAAAAAATAGTATTTGTTGTTATAGCGGCAACGGAAATACATCATTTGTGAAAATTTCAGCTTCCTAGCTATCACGGCTTATGAGATACAGCCCGGAGACAGACAAACAACGGAGTCTCAGGGTATATCAGTAATAGGGTCCCGTTTTACCCTTTGGATACAGAACCCTAAAAATAACTTAGTTAAATATTTTTCGTAAAACCATAAGCATCACAAACTTAAGCAACTAACGTAAAATCGAAGTGTACTCCGCATAGAAATACAGTGTAAAATCCCTCGCTTGGATTTTAATTTATTATGAATAAATAATGCATGAGCACCCAATCAGAAACTGCATAGTAATTAGTTTGAATAATTAATTTCTTGCATGTCTTATGATAATGAGTATGTATCTTTTTCTATCGACATTTTGAAAAATGACACATACTTACGGTCTGGTTTTTGGTGCAGTTGACAGATGCTGTCAGTCGTCGTCGTCAATTTACGGCCGTTCCCAATAACCTATCTAACTCTGGATTTGCTTACCAGAGATAGGAATTTGACATTAGTTGTATGAGGCTAATGTCAAAATTCTATCACTAGTAAGCAAATCCAGAGATAGACAGAATATTGGTTTCCGCAGTAAGTCAGTCGACCCTTGAAAACTGACAGCTGTCAACTGCACAAAGATACAGTGGCACTATATTTAGAATATTTTTCAGGATTGCAAAAAAAAATACTCAAGTAGTAAGATTTTCCTTTCATTCTTTTTAGTGCTTTTATGTTATATGGTAATGTTTTTACATAAATGGCAGAGATAAAATATAAAACAGTGCTGGTCCAATTTATTACACATTACACTTATTGCTCAATTACCTATTCGCGTCGACTGGCATGCAGCCAAAAGGCTCTAAACGATTTATTCCTTCCTTAACAAATGTTAATGTACACAAACTTCTTGGCATAACACCATTTATATCGTCAGCATTTTGTTATTAAATACCTACCTGAAAATAAACTACTTTATTTAAAAAAAGACTATGTAAAAATGTGTAAGCCGAATAATTATTAGAAAAAACACTTAGGGCCAGTTTTGACAGTTAATGCCATAGAAACGTGGTTAAAATTGAAAACATTTCTGGCGCGTTATCTGTCAGATAGCAATCTAGAACATTGTCTAGAACCTTTGTAACGAGCCCTAATTTAAACTTACTATATATATCTACTCAATTCTTTACCAACCCATCTAAATTTACCTATGTTTTACTTTTAAACCAGGCCGTTGTGGCCTACAAAAAACGAAACATTCACCAACAAAATAAAAGCCCGCTAAACATTTTACACGCTTCTAAGTAATTCTTTAATTTCCATTTTATATACACTCAAACCTGTACAAAACACATTGTCTGGGTATATAAAAACACCCTTTGTCGCGATAAAAGCGTTAAAAATTACATCCTTGTATCGTAAAAAGAAAATAGCGCGAAAGTGTTTTTTTTCAGGTGGTAATGGCGTTTGACATACGGGGATAGGCTTTTAACTCCTGAACATGTGAAATGCGACTGACACGCACTTATTTGGAAGGTTTTTTCTTAGATTTAGGAATTGTTTTTAAGTAAGAATATGTATTTTTTAGGGTTCCGTACCCAAAGGGTAAAACGGGACCCTATTACTAAGACTTCGTTGTCTGTCTGTCTCCACGCTGTATCTCATTAACCATGATAGCTAATGATGTATTTCCGTTGCCGCTATAACAACAAATACTAAAAATTGTAAAAGAAAAATATTAATATATAATGGTACGGAACCTTTCATGCGCGAGTCCAACTCGCACTTAGCCGGTTTTTTAACGGTTTTATTCCCTCTGGCCTATCTAAATCCTAAATTCTAAAGTCTATCAAAATTCTGCGCTAAGTTTAAATTACACTATAAGATCTATCTAAGGCAAATTATACGGCACTGTATAGAGGAGACAAAACAAACAAGATATTGTAGAAAACACATTTATTATATTAGATATTTTGTACTTAAAGTACTTAAAATATTTACAAACGAAATCAATATTCATGATTCATTGAAACTATACATACAGCAAACTATTAAGTATAAATTATTATGTCAGATGTTACTGTTTCACATAAATAAGTATTTGAATAACAATATCTACATAATATCCACCGAAAACCCTGTTTCATACTATAAACATTGGCAACTTTAAGTAACTTCACAATACTCAAAATACTTTTGTTTAAAATTATTTACATGACTCGTAAAATATTTCATATAAATTATTGCGCTATTAGACAGGTAACTTTGTAATTATTTATTACTATAGTTTATTATATTATTGTTTACTCATTTAAAGTATTGTTGAATAACACATTTATTGTTTTTGGGATAAATAATAACATTCATGTTGAAAAATATTTCTAAAATGTTAAGATTTTGTTCATAGCCTTAACGTCAAAAATATATCTTTTGAAACAACGTAAAATCCGTATTATACAAATCTGGAGCTTCACCATGCTTTATACATCATATCTCGATGAATTAATCGTTAATCGAAATTGTTAGACTGTCATATCAAATCGATTACTAATCGAGAAATCGAGAAACATATCTCAAAGATTGATCTTTACACAAAGACTATTTTGCATATTGGCAATGTAAGTACGTATTTCAACCCTTCTTTAATAAATAATGTCATTGTTGAAAAAACAAAATGTTTTAAATTGTTCTTTTTCTCATTGCTCTGTTAATATCTTTATTTGTATAAGAAAATACGATAATTTACTAATAAGTAGAGGTATCACTGAGCAAACCGGTTGGAATGGGGCGCTTAGAACATATGCTCTTGAAGGAACTTCTCTAGGGCGTGGTAGAGATGTGGCCGTACTCCCACCAAACCGTGGTCTTCGTCTGTGTAGCTCTGGAAAGAAAATTAAAAGGTTAATATTCATTGAACCAAATAATATGTGCTCAGTGTGTCAAATGGGCTGCGGGATTGTTCGAAAGTTACCGCAGCCCTGGTACACAGGGCTCCAGAAGGAACATAGTGGGTTTTATTCAGTAAGAATCTGACACTCCCTCACATTGCGCCGAAAGTGAAAAGCGGTGATTTGATGTTTCACCACAAGTAAGACAAGTAGAAAATGAGAAAGACCATGAGCTACTTTTTATCCAGGTGTGAGAATTAGTTCTCTCAAGATGCCGGTGGAACCGTAGTTTCAGTAAGAAATTTCCCTATATGTAAGTTTTATTTTTTGGTATCTCTGAGCGTATTCTAACAAATTACTTCTGTGTTGGATTCAACAAAATGTATAGTCATTTTTGTAATCTTATCTATGTCCTATTACGATCTCAGCCATATAAAGATTATACTTGTCTGGCTAAAGTCGCGTATCACACCGACAAAAAAGAAGAAAAAACCCGAAGATAAACCAAAAATTTAAAAACATCTCGATAGCGATCTAAATTGGCTGAAAAAATTAACTACCTAAGGTCTACCTACAGTTAATACCTGCAGTATATCAGGAGGAGTTCCCAGGGGCGCTGAGCCAGCGAATGTTCTAGAGCCCATTATTTATATAAACGAGCGGATATTTCCTCACACATTACTCCGCGATGTTGAGTAGGATAACTTCAGAGAATTGCTTCGCGTTTGTGCGTTCTTTTAATGTAACGCAAGGGTTAAATGGGCAAATTTATTAGCTGGGAATACGTTTTGTCTGGGGTAAATAACTTTGCTGTTCAGGGAAATTGTGGTTTTATATGGCTGATAAAATTTTATTTAAAAATNCGGCCGTTCCCAATAACCTATCTATATCTGGATTTGCTTACCAGAGATAGGAATTTGACATTAGTTGTATGAGGCTAATGTCAAAATTCTATCACTAGTAAGCAAATCCAGAGATAGACAGAATATTGGTTTCCGCAGTAAGTCAGTCGACCCTTGAAAACTGACAGCTGTCAACTGCACAAAGATACAGTGGCACTATATTTAGAATATTTTTCAGGATTGCAAAAAAAAATACTCAAGTAGTAAGATTTTCCTTTCATTCTTTTTAGTGCTTTTATGTTATATGGTAATGTTTTTACATAAATGGCAGAGATAAAATATAAAACAGTGCTGGTCCAATTTATTACACATTACACTTATTGCTCAATTACCTATTCGCGTCGACTGGCATGCAGCCAAAAGGCTCTAAACGATTTATTCCTTCCTTAACAAATGTTAATGTACACAAACTTCTTGGCATAACACCATTTATATCGTCAGCATTTTGTTATTAAATACCTACCTGAAAATAAACTACTTTATTTAAAAAAAGACTATGTAAAAATGTGTAAGCCGAATAATTATTAGAAAAAACACTTAGGGCCAGTTTTGACAGTTAATGCCATAGAAACGTGGTTAAAATTGAAAACATTTCTGGCGCGTTATCTGTCAGATAGCAATCTAGAACATTGTCTAGAACCTTTGTAACGAGCCCTAATTTAAACTTACTATATATATCTACTCAATTCTTTACCAACCCATCTAAATTTACCTATGTTTTACTTTTAAACCAGGCCGTTGTGGCCTACAAAAAACGAAACATTCACCAACAAAATAAAAGCCCGCTAAACATTTTACACGCTTCTAAGTAATTCTTTAATTTCCATTTTATATACACTCAAACCTGTACAAAACACATTGTCTGGGTATATAAAAACACCCTTTGTCGCGATAAAAGCGTTAAAAATTACATCCTTGTATCGTAAAAAGAAAATAGCGCGAAAGTGTTTTTTTTCAGGTGGTAATGGCGTTTGACATACGGGGATAGGCTTTTAACTCCTGAACATGTGAAATGCGACTGACACGCACTTATTTGGAAGGTTTTTTCTTAGATTTAGGAATTGTTTTTAAGTAAGAATATGTATTTTTTAGGGTTCCGTACCCAAAGGGTAAAACGGGACCCTATTACTAAGACTTCGTTGTCTGTCTGTCTCCACGCTGTATCTCATTAACCATGATAGCTAATGATGTATTTCCGTTGCCGCTATAACAACAAATACTAAAAATTGTAAAAGAAAAATATTAATATATAATGGTACGGAACCTTTCATGCGCGAGTCCAACTCGCACTTAGCCGGTTTTTTAACGGTTTTATTCCCTCTGGCCTATCTAAATCCTAAATTCTAAAGTCTATCAAAATTCTGCGCTAAGTTTAAATTACACTATAAGATCTATCTAAGGCAAATTATACGGCACTGTATAGAGGAGACAAAACAAACAAGATATTGTAGAAAACACATTTATTATATTAGATATTTTGTACTTAAAGTACTTAAAATATTTACAAACGAAATCAATATTCATGATTCATTGAAACTATACATACAGCAAACTATTAAGTATAAATTATTATGTCAGATGTTACTGTTTCACATAAATAAGTATTTGAATAACAATATCTACATAATATCCACCGAAAACCCTGTTTCATACTATAAACATTGGCAACTTTAAGTAACTTCACAATACTCAAAATACTTTTGTTTAAAATTATTTACATGACTCGTAAAATATTTCATATAAATTATTGCGCTATTAGACAGGTAACTTTGTAATTATTTATTACTATAGTTTATTATATTATTGTTTACTCATTTAAAGTATTGTTGAATAACACATTTATTGTTTTTGGGATAAATAATAACATTCATGTTGAAAAATATTTCTAAAATGTTAAGATTTTGTTCATAGCCTTAACGTCAAAAATATATCTTTTGAAACAACGTAAAATCCGTATTATACAAATCTGGAGCTTCACCATGCTTTATACATCATATCTCGATGAATTAATCGTTAATCGAAATTGTTAGACTGTCATATCAAATCGATTACTAATCGAGAAATCGAGAAACATATCTCAAAGATTGATCTTTACACAAAGACTATTTTGCATATTGGCAATGTAAGTACGTATTTCAACCCTTCTTTAATAAATAATGTCATTGTTGAAAAAACAAAATGTTTTAAATTGTTCTTTTTCTCATTGCTCTGTTAATATCTTTATTTGTATAAGAAAATACGATAATTTACTAATAAGTAGAGGTATCACTGAGCAAACCGGTTGGAATGGGGCGCTTAGAACATATGCTCTTGAAGGAACTTCTCTAGGGCGTGGTAGAGATGTGGCCGTACTCCCACCAAACCGTGGTCTTCGTCTGTGTAGCTCTGGAAAGAAAATTAAAAGGTTAATATTCATTGAACCAAATAATATGTGCTCAGTGTGTCAAATGGGCTGCGGGATTGTTCGAAAGTTACCGCAGCCCTGGTACACAGGGCTCCAGAAGGAACATAGTGGGTTTTATTCAGTAAGAATCTGACACTCCCTCACATTGCGCCGAAAGTGAAAAGCGGTGATTTGATGTTTCACCACAAGTAAGACAAGTAGAAAATGAGAAAGACCATGAGCTACTTTTTATCCAGGTGTGAGAATTAGTTCTCTCAAGATGCCGGTGGAACCGTAGTTTCAGTAAGAAATTTCCCTATATGTAAGTTTTATTTTTTGGTATCTCTGAGCGTATTCTAACAAATTACTTCTGTGTTGGATTCAACAAAATGTATAGTCATTTTTGTAATCTTATCTATGTCCTATTACGATCTCAGCCATATAAAGATTATACTTGTCTGGCTAAAGTCGCGTATCACACCGACAAAAAAGAAGAAAAAACCCGAAGATAAACCAAAAATTTAAAAACATCTCGATAGCGATCTAAATTGGCTGAAAAAATTAACTACCTAAGGTCTACCTACAGTTAATACCTGCAGTATATCAGGAGGAGTTCCCAGGGGCGCTGAGCCAGCGAATGTTCTAGAGCCCATTATTTATATAAACGAGCGGATATTTCCTCACACATTACTCCGCGATGTTGAGTAGGATAACTTCAGAGAATTGCTTCGCGTTTGTGCGTTCTTTTAATGTAACGCAAGGGTTAAATGGGCAAATTTATTAGCTGGGAATACGTTTTGTCTGGGGTAAATAACTTTGCTGTTCAGGGAAATTGTGGTTTTATATGGCTGATAAAATTTTATTTAAAAATACATATTCTTGATAAGCAGTATCAAGGTTCATCTAACGCGATGCTTTAATGTGAAACAAAGAATAAGTCAAGTTAGTTCATGAGCAAAATTGCATTGCTTGGACTTGATCGTTAGGGCTCATACATAATAGCGTCAATTAAGGATGATGTTTCTCCTTCTAACTACTATCCTGCTTCATAGATTCGAAATTAAAGTCATCCATTCCTTAAATTTATTACAACTGGTCAAGTTCTAGCACATTTAGATTTTCACCCAAGAAAGTGACTTCTTAATATTAGAACTCACCATCTGCGTGAAGTAAACATCTCGCCTCTGTAGCAAGCGCGAGAGCAACATGGCGTGCTGGTAGTGCACGTTGTCGTCTGCAGTACCGTGGATCAGGAAGTAGCTCTTCTCGCGAAGGGCCTCCGCCTAGAAATAAAGACGAAACGATAACAGGGTCCTTTTTTTGAAGTAGGTTAAAAAAGTTTTCACTTATCACCATTTTAACACCTTAACCAGTTAATATTCGTGAATCGTTTTGAGTAAAAAAACATTTGGTAGGTTGTTTTGATTATCTAACTCCTGAGTAGCACGAGAAGACCTACAACTTCAATCTATTCAATTTCAATGGTTGTTAAAGTATTGTTTAATGCAGAGAAACACTTACAACTTGTTCAGTGAGAAGTGATGAGACTGCATAACCTTCCGCATTTGTTGATGGCAAGTCCATGTAACGTTCAGTGTAGATTGTGTCTGAAACAAATAATTCGATTAAGAATGGTGGAAGACAGTAAAAATCTTGATCACTTTTTAGAATTTCCCTGCATATTAATGGCTACACACAATCTACCCCATATTATGTACATAGGTGATGTCAACCCACGACAGACAACACGTGATAGACGCTATAGAACCTCTAGTCATGTAATGCCATACAAGTAATGTCAAATTCCTATCTCTAGTAGCCAAATCAACAGACAGATAATTTATTGAATTCCGCTGTAAGAATGCTCACCATAGAACCTCCAGTCAACAACGGGAGCGACGGCAGCGGCGCAGCGGAACACGGAGCCTCCCTCCGCTAGAGCCTTACTGGCTGCGTAACCACCGTATGACCAACCCCAGATGCAGGTTCGGCTTCCGTCGATCCAGTTCAAGTGTTCTTGTAGGTATCTGAGGAATTCATTCTTTGATTTAGTTTCGTTGTTAAAACTTGTTTTTTTTTTTTATTTGAACCTACTCGAAACACGGTGTGCCTTCGAAAATCTACGCACGAGGGAGAAATACTTCCGAGGAATGTATGAGAAATATATACCAAGGATTCCCGTATTAGATAATTCATAATAAATTCGCTTTATTGGCCACACACGTATAATTATATCAATCGATGTATTAGTAGTTTATCTACGATCAAAGGACCATGAGCGGTCCTCTAGTAGAAGAAAGACAAATCATTACATTTGCCTTTCAAAAAGTTACATAATGTCGAAATATGCATTAAAGTACTCCAAAAATGTAACATAGCACTTACTTAGTAACACTAATCTGGTCTTCAATCTCAACGGTTCCAAGTCTCCTGTTGAGAGCGAACATGTTAGTGACGCCTCTAAGGCCGGAGCCTCGTCCATCGATGTGTGCGATGGCGATGCCCCACCGACTGACGAGCGAGCTGCCCCAGTCGAGCGTCCATTGTTTTGTGACTAGAGCTGTGTCGGGACCACCGTACCTGGAAAATAGGAATTACCTCTTTAGCTATATTATGCAGTATGTGTTTACTTTACCAGATCATCTGAAACATCGTGTAACCTAATTTTCGGGTTAAGGTATATCATATTGAAGTTCAGGGATCTTCACAAAGTGACCGCAGTAAACCATAATAGTAACTTCAGTGCTGTGCTAAATATGGTTTTGTTTCAAAAGCATTCAGATCACAACAATTCTACATGATGACTAGAAGTCTTGACAAGTCTTGACAACTTGACTTTTGCTCTTTGATAATTGATTACAAATAAAATTTTATTGGGCAAAACCAGTACTTACACATAAACAAGTAATGGCACATTAGTCCTGTTGAGGTAATCAGCGGGTGCCTGAATATGAACGTCAGCAGGCGGCAGTCCGACGCCAATGTTGACGCTGAGGCGGAGGCTTACGGGGAGCACGCGGTTGCTGGTGATGGCACGCAGTTCTGCACTGTCATCCCACACGCGGACTAGGGAGCCGTTCTGAAAGTAGGACGTAGTTTTATTTAGTTGGTGCAGTTATAGTGATGACATAAAGAAGTTTATTGTATATTTTTCTCGCTAACTGACTGCAGCACTTTTCAAACAGAGAAAGACTTTGCCCAGCAGTGGGACAATGAAGCCAAAAAAAATATCCAGGAAAGATATCCCGCGAGGAGACGACCCGCGCTTTTCTCAATATACTTAATTTTTAAAAAAAACTTAGGAAATTTTCGCACATTAATCATGCTGCTATACCTATCAGGTAGTCTAATATTGGAAAAGCCATTATTCTGTTATGCCCGAATTATTGTATTAGACAAGAGCCTGAAGACCTTCAAAGCTTCTAGAACAACACACTATAAAATCAATACTTACAGTGTTATAAATAAAGACTTGAGGCACATCAGGACCAGCGCAATTAATAGTGATCCTGTCACCAGAGTTGCTGAGCATGCCTTCATTGTACAAGCACTCGCCGCCATCTTCAGGACGGCGGATGGCACAAGTGAAGCAAGAAACACCACTGCTACTAGCAATGAAGATGTGTTGTTCCGCTGAGTCTTCTACACTAGTTGCTTTGTACCATCTGGAAGATAGGATAATTTGTATAGATTTGGACTTGGGTTTTTATCAAATGGTATTGTTAGATGTGGTTGCAATGGTTAGTATTAGAATTCAAAAAAAAAAACAATTAAAAAACATCTACGTCATATGGATTAAGATGACTGATTAAGTTCTTTAAATTAATCTCTTAAAATTTGGAAAAGCTAATATTATTTGCGTTTATGTAGATGATGTCTCATTCTTAAGTCAGAGGACAACCCCGAGGCAAGGTATTAAAATCGAAAAAAATTACCTCATAAAAGTCATTTTATTCAGGCAATTTTCAGCCAGGTAAGAGTCTGGAGTACTCACATATCGTCATTAGCGTTCCAACCCAAAATCTCAAGAACAGTGTGTGCCATGTTGACACGATTCTGAGTTTCCCATAAAGCAGTGCCGGTACCCTGCGACGCCTGCACGATTTGTTTGTACAGAACTCCATCCACAGCCTGAAAAATATGGAAAAAATATTTTAATGAGAAAAGTTTTTTTTTATTCCCGTTCAGTAGGGCCTTGAGATAACGTAAGGTATAGTTTGTTATACGAAAGTAACTTACTATTTACTTCTCTAATGTAAGTAAGTAAAGTATTGGATACTTTTTACTTAACCCAAAAACATTAAAATCATGACATCTATAGGGCAGCACACGAACTACTACAGCGCTGCGTTGTATGCCTTGTACCTTGTAGAAAGTATAGACTTTCTAAAACAGATGTCGCTTGTAGTCCCTACTTCAGCTATAGAAAGTTCCATGATCATGGTATGTAAGTAACATAATCCAAATATCATTTAGTTTACTCACTTGCGGCAAGATGGTGATGAAGGCAGTACCTGCCTCATTAAAGTAGAAGGGAATGTTGTCGATCCAGCCATTATCTTCCGTGTAAGAGTAGATCTGAAATTTAAATTATTGCTTTCTTTACCATGATAAAAGCCAAGAAGATTTTAGGCTTTCAGATTCGCATGTCTTTTTATTTTTAAAAGATGATCTAAAAATTATTGTGAGGTAGTACGAATAAGGGGATTTGAATACAATTTAGTTATGGAAATCTTAATTAAATGTTTTTGTAAGCACGTAAAGTATTTAAATTAGGTACTATTACTATGTATCTATCTTACCAGTGTGCAAGTAGCTTGTCCAGCAGTGCAGAGCTGTACTCTCATAGTAGTTTGTACTCGGTTGGTCCAGACCAAGGCAATAGACAGGTTCGTCACGAATTTCACTGTCTTCAATATGGGCCTGGAAAAAGCAATAAGAATATTGTAATCAATATCTATGTGCTTAGATCTTTGCATTTCTTTCCTACAATTTCCTGAATTCTGTAAATGGGAAAGTGAGTTCTAAACTCTTTCACTATAGACCCTACAGATATAACCAAAAAGGCCGATATAAAGTCAAGTGTTATACTTCATAGATAGTTCTATACCTTTAACACACATACCCACCCACATATAGAATACAGGTAAAGTTTTATTTCGAAGTAAATTCTCTTTAATGTTAATTTGGGTTGGTTTTATCACATTGAACATTCAAACAAAATAGTTATGAAAACACATGGTAATTTAGAAAATACTTACTGGACTAGATCGGAGGGAGCTGAATATACGTTCAGAACATTGGTGTTGACATCAATCAGAGTCACCGTGACCAGGGGATTGGCGGTTCCAGACTGAAATAATAAAGAATAATATTACGTAAATTCAGTAAATGAACCGGAATATGATATTTTGAAATGGTAAAATTAGGCAGCAAGAATTGTTAGCTTTGTAAGAATATTTAAACCATTCTGGAAATGTAAAGAGAAAATATTTTTTTTTGCTTTTATGGGACTAATAGACGATACGATTTCTTTTCGACAAGTTATGATCCTCCATGTACCCCAACGTGTCCTAGTCTTAACGTTAAAGTTAACTCGTAACAACAACACTGTTGTCAAAAACGAAATCATAATAAAACAAAGAAAACCAATCTAATTGATTTCCCTATATCCATATCGCTTAGGCACAAAACAAATGAATACAGAAGATTCAACAATCATGAACTTAAACTAAATATTGAATTGGAAGTGTAATGGATTTAAACATCAAAATGGTTCATTTGTTTTTTTTTCTTGAATTTAAAAACAAAAGATTCGTTTTTTAATTGTCATCAATAGCTTAAAGTTAGCTTATGCATAAATGTAACTACAGAGTGCACTGCTCTAGTTTGAGATCTGGACTCGCAACGCAAGAATATTTCGAAATAATTGAAGTAGATCTTCTGATTAACCGCTATATTGGTAGAAGTGTTTTCCATTAAAAGGGAACAGAATCAATAACTAATTCCGCTGAGCCATCAATCGTCACGTTCCGAACAATAGTCTTGTGTCGCAGACTCGTGTCGTTATGTGTCGTGTTATCGAAGGCTGTACTGGAAACGGCTTTGTGTGGAGATAATATGATGTTCAGAGAAGATAGGTGGAAATTATGGGTCTACTTATATGAAAGTGAAAGTTTGTTTGCTTAAAATTGCAGAAATGAGTAACGGTTTTACCATACCACCGTTTTTATAGATAGCGTGATAATCTTTATAACTCTGCAATGATAACAGCAAAGTCATAAAATAATAACTTATGAGAGGCTAATAAACAACACTTTTATAAAATCACATAAAGTATAGAGTTAATCTCTTAATGGAAAGATGAAATGACACAACAAACTAGAAACACAAAATCTCTCTCTAAAATTTAAGAAACGTTCGTCGTATCTATATATAAGTTGACTCCTAAAATGAGACTACTAAACAAAAGCTTTCTAAACCCTAGATATTCCACATGACGACGAACCAAATTTAAACAAACATAATAAAATTTTTAAACGCCAGCAGTAATACGAACGTGTCGTATCTGAGTTGAATCTCGCGATTATCGGTCACAAGGCCTCGATCTCCGGCAGTGTCGGGCGCCAAACGAGTCCGATATACACTTTCACTTGTATCGCGTATCTTAAATGCGTTTAAGGAGACGTTGTTTATCATTTGCAAAAAAAAATGCATTTCGTATGGGCAACAATCGGTAGAATAATTTAGTCATGCTTAAGACTAAGCAAGGTCTGGTTTAAATAGTTTCCAGAATCAGTAAGAGCTTTCTCATAATAAATATCTTAGGACACAATAATTATGTTACAAGGGTTGCACTTTCGAAACTTGACTGAACTTAGGTATGTCTCTGGCAAATCCAACCGGATAAACAGGATCAACGTTTTATTATGTCTTACGATTTATATGGCTTGTGGATTACTGGATTTATGGGTCAATCCCGCGAAGTACTTTCTCACATATTTGTGGATGGGTGATCGTCTTACTTAAGAAGTTAAGATCTACTAATGTCAATAAGTACTTCTTTGTTGTATCTTTTATTTACATTCGCAACATTATGCCCTCGGATAACAATGTTACCAAAGGTTTTCACAGACCATTTTTGTAAGACCAAAAATTCTGTCACACCAAGTGAATTATTGTTCAGTGTTCGTTATAACTTGTTCCACGTATACAAACTGAAGTTGTGTAACATCCTGAATACGAAGATTTATGACACACTATTCATATTAAAATGAAATTTTATCTGTTGTTGCGAGACCTCGATCTGTATTGTTCCCTGCACTGGGCACTTTTCCAAACCAGTCATTTGCCCTTTCACTCAAACGAGGTGACGTTAAACTTTAATGTGAATTTAGTTGGCGTTTTGCTCTACTTAGAACCAGATCCGTAAAAGTATTTGGTTAGAACAAGGACATATCTGGCCTATGGTCAGCTAAATAATCCTTACTAATGTGAAGACATGTTAATTGTCTTTCTTTAAATAGCTTAGTTAAAAGCACGATTCTTCATCTATTATATCTTGCTTGAAACGTGGACATATCTAACGTCATTTTACGTGTAGCCTGCCGCCACCATAGACTAAGTTGCCCAAAATGCCCCATGTAGAAGTTCTTTGAATACATTGCCCACCAAAAAGTACTCCAAAACTAACCAAAGAAATGGACCTTTATCCTAACATACATATAAAAACGATGCCATCTCCCAAACTTAACCCCAATAAAATTGAAGTTAGAAATCCATTCCCCTTAACACTAGAGCAACTGACGCAATTAACCGAAGGAATCGAGTTAGCCAGATTGTATGCAGTCGAACTTACTCGCTGCAACATTTCATTATAACTTGCCATGTTTGTCGAACTTATTAACGATTAAGATGCAGTTTTGGAAACTTGGAACGAGAATAAATCTTAAGTTTGGTTTGCAAGTTAACGTAGCGGTAGAGCTGTGGGTTATAATTTTATTGGTGAAGTTTGGAAACTGTTTTGTTGTTTAACTAACGCGTTAGAGGAGTTTAATAGGTTTCGTAAACGAGGTTGGAGGCAAATAACTGATTTTAAGAAAGATATGACTATGACATGTGTTGGAATTTCAATATGATTTCACATGAATTTTTATTATAATAGATAAATAAGTTTTTGAATTTAGTTTATTCGTAATATTTCCCAAATACATTATATTTCAGATTACAGACTATAATTTCTTATCTCAACAATGGATTACTACGTAATTCGCAGGATACTAATACAATATCATGCCCATTTTTTCCTTATGTAAATATATTATTAATATTTATTTGAGAGCCAATTAGTTTCTATGAAGAGTAATTGGTATAAAGATTTCATGTCTTATTTATCGGTAATCGATCTAGGTTAATCTGATTATCGTAATTGGTATTTACTAAAGCTGTAATCGTTATGATAACAATGTCTTACATTATAGATATGAGTGAGAATAAAATGGTTGCGTTGTTTTTATCGATAGTGGTTTTTGATCGATTGTTTACATAGGTAGTTAATAGACCCCCCTTTACCGAATAAACAATTTGATGAAAGTATACAGTGGTGAAGTGTAGTAGGTATCTAATAAATCTTTTACATATAGGTACTCGTACATTTGTGTATATGAACTTAGGTATTGCAAAGGAAAATTGACCAAATCATTTGATTTACATCACTAGCTTCTGCCGGCGGTTTCACCTGCTTAAATCAAAAGTAGTGAAACAATGTTTCTAACGGTCTAGTAGTTCCTAATATTAGTCCGTTTAAACATACAGACTCTTCGGTTTTATGATATAAGCAAGCAAGATAAAGAGAACCTAAGTCTTTTTTATAGGCATTTTACAGATTTCCTAAAAGAAGAAGCTGGAAGAGCTCGTGGCTAAGTCAAAGCCGCGCGGATCGATCGATCATAAGGTTAAGCAACGCTTGACGCGGTCGGTCCGTGGAT
>NWSH02000050.1:10165399-10176305 GCA_002382865.2 Heliothis virescens | reverse complement strand
CAGTCGCTCCATGTAAAACACTGGTTCTCAGCTGCATCCGGTTAGACTGGAAGCCGACCCCAAAATAGTTGGGAAAAGGCTAGGCAGATGATGATTTACAGATTTCTTAAAATTTAGATCTTTTTCCATAAAAATCTAGAAATACTATTCTCTGAACTCTTCCTAACCTTAGGGTACCGGATCTCATGGTGCTGTGTGTACTGGTAGTTGACGGAGCCAGGCACTCCGAAGTGAGGCACCCTCATCACTCTGACTCCGGAGTCGTCAAACGTCACGAACGCCATCTTAGTACCATCCTTTGAGAACCAGATGGCGTTGCTTGAACCGAACACCTCCTCTGTAAAGATTTGAAAAAAAAAACAATTTTAATGACCGTATAAAAGAATAAGAGCCAATTTTTTGATAGTCAGTTAACTTCTATGTGAAGAATGAATAAAGTTATCTCGCAATTCAAGAATCGACCCTTAATGTAATTGTGATGGGACTCGGTTGTTTTCAAAAATGTTAGGAGTTGATGTTATTGTGACTATGAAATATGCGAGAATCGTGAACCTGAATAATTTTAAAAGCTGGCTGTCTTATTGAAAAAAGAAATTACACAATTTATTTTAAGCCACTTGTAAGACTAATCCATCAAAATGGAACATCACATTTTATAATAAACAATAAGTCATTCTGTTTACGCATTCAATGTATCAAAAACCTCTCCGTATATTTCGTTTTCATGCATTTCGTAAATTTCCCTTGAGGGCAAACCAAAATGCTTAGCAATGGGTATTCAGAACTTAAGTGGTTGGCGGTAGAAAATGCCAAAATGAATTTAAACTGATGGTAAACTTAATGGATTGTTGGTTGTATAAAAAGTTTAAATTGTTGTTTTTTTTTTAATGGAAAGAAACAGTTACAGGAATTTTCTTCTTATACCAAAGTTGCGTTTTGATAAGTACCTACAATATTTTTCAATTTATAATGGTTATCCCGGAATTAAATCTGTCATTGTCAACTGCCTTGATAAAAACTATAACTAACTCCTGTGAAATTACCGCTCATCAGTCACATGGCTATCAAATCGCCAATTGAACCAATGTATGGCCATTTCACGGCTGGTTAAGGTTAGGTTATCGTTAAAGTTAAATCGATCAGTCCAGCCTAAGTTACATATCAATTTGTACACTTTTATACCAGCTAATTATATTTAAAAACAAATTAATAAAATATATACCAACCTTCATAAACCCAATCAGGAATGCCATGGTATATAACATTCAACTGTCCTGTAGTGGTAATTTGACGAGGAGTATTGTTCAAATGGTCTTGATAGTAAATGTTGTTCAAGTATACGAAGGCTAGGGCTGTTCCCGAAGGTCCCCACACGAAGTTCTGTAGGAAGGCATCTTCAGCATCAATGCCTGAAGGTATGATGTCAACAGTGTGGCCGGTCGCGTAGTTTATTGCGGCGTAGCGAGCGAGGAAACTGTATCGGTATACCTGGAATTTGATAATAGGGTTGTAATATTTTTGGAGATCGAAAATTCTTTGTGTCCTAACTAGGCATTCCCGCGTGAAAATCAGTTTCCGCAAACGGGTAAAAAGGCTCTTGATTATCGATGTATAGACGACAGCACATCAAGTTACCACAATATGTAAACTTTCTGCAATCGATTTTCAAGTTTGTCACAATGGAAGTAGGTTAATGTTTGACTGGTAAAATTTGACAGATTCAGTTACGTTGACCTGCTGTCGTCTGTACAGATGACAACAGGTAAACCTACCCGAATTTGTAAAATTTTACATCGAACATTAACCTTCCGCTGTTGTGATAAGGTTGTTCAAGAAATTTGACAGATTGTGGTAACTTGATGTGCTTTCTGTACAATTTAATTTGAATCGGATCAGTAGTTTAAATCTAAGTAAGAATAATATAAGTGAACACGAGTGGGTTAGAAGTGGTAGCTGAAGCGTTTTATAATAAACGTAAGAGGCCTGTCAAAGAAAATCACCATTATAATAGAAAATATATTTTAGATATCAACGGAAATGATAATGAATCATCTTTTCGTTATTCAGCCAGTTGGAAAGAAAATAGACAGCTGAAAATAAGACGTCAAAACAATCGTAAAGTTAGTTTTACAGTCTTTAACGACGTAGACTTTATGAGATATGTAGTCAGCTATTCGGTAAGCGGTAATTTGCCTTAAAAGGTTATAAATTCAGGTGAACAACTTTTGACCACTTTGAAACTTTTAGTACACACTTGTAGTAGTTTATTTGATACAAGTGTGGTAAGTTTACAGTCGAGGTAAAATTGATGTCTCTATCGAAACAACTTACGAACGACATAAATTCGAAAAAAGTAAAAAAATACCAAAATACTTGAGTTTAGGATTATACTTTTATTTTGTTTTTTTTTTATCAAAACAATATATTTTCAAACTATTCTCTTTTATATCTATAAAATGTCATCCAAAAAAAATCTAACAAAAATGTGAGCAAAAAGTGAGAATAAAATATCCAAAAACCCCAAAACCTCAACTATTTTTATACCTGCGTGCTTCCCAACATAAAATTAGTCAACTAATTACCGCGCAATAAATACCACGTTACCTGACTGTCTGCACTAGCATTTCCTCAGTAATTGCCGCGATTACGTATGTTTGAACGTGCAACAATGATATAAAGAGAATGATAGGTAGTGTTCGTATCTAATTGAAGAAAGCGCACATTAACACGCTAACCTGCTATATCGTGTAAAGTCGGATAGTTACTAAATTGAATGTTACAAGCGTAATTTAGGACAGGTTATTCTTTATTCTTTTTTTTATGAAAAAATATATTTTTTTGAAGCAATTTTTTTCATGTTTGTGTCCTAAAAATTGCATCCGGAAATAATCGAAAAAAATGTGAGCAAAAAGTGAGTAAAAACTCAACTATGTTTATATCTGTGTGCCTCCAACTATCAAATTAGGCGAATAAATACCTACCACGTTACCTGACTGTCCGCACTAGCATATCCTCAATAATTGCCGCGATTACGTATGTTTCAACGTGCAACAATGATATAAAGAGAGTGATAGGTAGTGTTTGTATCTAAATTAAAGAAAGTGGCGATGAACACGCTATCATTCTATATCGTGTAAAGTTGGATAGTTACAATATTCAATAGTACCTACTTACTGCATGTTAACATGTAAAAGTAGAAGTTTAAAAAAATGGAATTATTTCATAGAAAAGACTTAATTATGAGTGAACCTGTTAAAAGTAATTAATTTAGCAGCCTTCTTGGTGAACTTTTATTATCTACAATAAGTGTCTTTGTCTACGTCACTCATTCTCTCTTGCCGTCATCTGTTCAGCCAACGTTAGCTAGCTTTTAGAAAACTTTGTTATTTTTATGTGAATATACTTCCATTCCTCTAATCAAGTATTGTAATGCAACAGAACCTGTAGAAACTTAGTCATATTTTTTTGTATATTTAGGATAGTTTGCACTATTTAACTATAATGACAACCAAATCATAAACAGCTGAGAAATTGACGCCCATTGGTCAAATCAACGATTTGATAATTGAAAAAGTTTGGTTTGGTTATTTTTAAATGCAACTTACCGTAAATGTTCTTGTCTTTGAGTTGCACAATATGTTATTTATCTATCGACTGAACTGGTATATAAATCAAACAAAACAAAAGCAATAAACTATTCCATTTCAAATTCCGAACACATCTCCAAAGACCTCACTCTTCCAATATAACGTTCCATTCCGAAAGTATAACAAAAATTCAATTGTCAAATTGGGTCAATTTTCTACACGGCAATTGTAACTGGGTCAATGCAGTGTACGAAGTTTTCAGTTCTTGTGTTCTTTACACTCGGAGGAACTTTAAGTGCACCAACTTGTTATCTACTTAGTTTCACACTTGTTCGGCCGAGGTAAGTCACCTCGGCCGAACAAGTGTGAATACATTATTTGTGTATTCGCTGGCTATTTCACGCGGTTTTACCCGTGTTAAGACTACTCCAGGTCCCTACTTTAGACTATGGTATGAGGTAATTATTAGTAGGTAAAATGGCAATGGTAGGAATGTAAATCAGTATAATATGGTCAGTTCCCATATAAAATATAGATTTTCTCTAAGTATGAGGCTTAGGTACAGTTTCTTTACGAATCAGGAATAGTTTATTTATGAGAGCATTTAGAGGTTAGTGCAAGACAGACGAATATAGTAGGTTATCTTTATCAGATAAACAAATGGTATACTAAGGATTGCACAGGCACCAGATAGAGTTCTAGATAGTTATCGGAAAGATAATGCTATAGAAAAGGGTCAAAATTAAAAATATTCCTATGGCATCACTTTATCTGGAACATGTGAATTGAAAATACAAATAAAGGAATAATCAGTAAAAATATGAGTTTGTGTAACAATATTACCCGCGAAAAGTGAAAGGTGGCGCCAACATATTTACAGAACGTGCTTATATGTGAAAACAGAAACATTTTAGTATTATCTGTGGCAATGCTTTTAATATTTGTTTTTTTTTGTTTATATGGCTGTTTACACAATTTGAAAAGCAATTTACGAATTGTAATGAAGGCTTTGGTTTACGAAAAATATTCGAAGGGATATAATAAATTTCAACGAGCTTTTAGATACATAGGTAGTAGGGTGGAGCGAAAAAAAGTAAAGTCAAAAATTTAAAGCTCCTGTACTATAAATCGTTGATCCTATAGGAAAGCTTTACTCATGCAAAAAATTAGTGGTCTACGTCAATGTTTTCAGGTGGCGCACTGCGATAGAAGTTACGAATTTTGTTCCTCGGAATAAAAAAAAAATGTGTTAAATTTGTAATTTTTAGTTTGTTTTTATCTTTATTAAAGTATAACAATAGCAAGTAAATTGATTGTTTTTTGTTTAAGTTTCATTAATATTGATTAATAGATGATGAGAGATAAGTTGATTTTATGTCTTTAAAGTTGATTAAATATTGACTGTGAAATATCATATTTTCATAGTTTTTAGTTAATTTACTATTTCAGCAATATTTAAGTAAAATATTTAGCAAATTTATGTTTAAAATTTTTCTAAAATAAAAATTTTTTTCAAGATCCTTTTTTCATAACTTCAACCTTAATGCGCCACCTCAAAACATTTCTTGATTCAACTGAAATTTTACACTGATACTTCTTGAACTATAGGTAATCGATTTATAATACAGGAACTTCAATATTTTAGAAAAAATAAAATTCACTCCACCCTAATAGGTAGGTACTAAGGTAAAATATTTTTAATTTTAGTAAATCATGCCAGATAGGTTAGTACTTACCGGTGCTACATTGTAGGCTAATATAACTTCAGTTCCATCAGCCGACAACTGCATCACCCTTGAGGATTGCTGCAGAATCTATAACAATGAACAATGCATTAAAAAAATATGAGGTTAAAGCTAAACCTATTACCGTGCCTATATATACTAATTAAAGAATAAAATCGAACACAGTAACTGCTGCAAGCTTATCTGTAGATACGTGTCTATTATGTAACTGTGGAAAAAAAACGATAATAGCTTCAAAATAATATAATAAACAAAACTGCCACGCAATCGAAGTCAATAAACACAAATTGGAGGAAACCATGTTCATAAAGATTTTTCCGCAAAACTGAAGCGGGCGCCGTCTCCCAAGTACTGTTAAAATTTAATTTATGAAGACCAATTTGCTTCAGAAGTTGACATAGACATGTGTAAAGGGATTCGATTTATAAATATACGAATGTTCTGGTAATTTATAGGTAACTAGATTCTGCCAACGGCTTCACCCGCTTCCAAAGAACTACTAAGACCGGATAATTTGTCTTATATTTTATCCCGATATATAAGCTCTATATTATACCAAGTTTATCAAAGTCCGTACAATAGTTTTTATGTGATAGAGTAACAAACGTACATCATAAACTTTCGTATTAAGGATGTTGACTGATCTTCGGATTTTTCAAAATTTTATGGATAAATATTTGATTTTCTTATTTAAAAAGTGTTTTTTAGACATTATTATGATTAGCTTAATGACATCATTGCTCGGATAAATTCAATAAACCAATACCTAATGTGTGATAATTCACAAATCAGTACATACAATAGAGCAGTTAATACCTCATTCTGTATGGCAACACAATCTCATTGTACGCAAACAATGAACAATAACCAAATGAATTTATAGCCATTCCACGTGGACCTAATTAATTCTTCGTACATCTGACTAAAATTTAAACGTATTACTTACACGGATAAACTGCAAAACAGACTTTTGATAAATGGCAGGACAATTTATTTATAAAGTTACATAATATGATGCTATGTGAGCTCGTGACTAAGTCAAAGCCGCGCGGATCGATCGATCATAGGTTAAGCAGCGCTTGGCGCGGTCGGTCCGTAGATGGGTGACCATCTGATCATAACGAGTTCTTCCGTGTTTCGGAAGGCACGATAAACTGGTGGGTCCCGGCTGTCATTTGACCATCTTTGGCAATCGTTACGGGTAGTGAGAAGCCAGATAGTCTGACAACCAGTCATACCAAGGGGTGCCAGGTTGCCGGTTAACTGGGTTGTGGAGGTTAGACAGGCAGTCGCTCCATGTGAAACAACCGATTCCAACTTAGTTGGGAAAAGGCTAGGCAGATGATGATAATATGATGCTATGTATGTATTATATCAAAAAATGGGTCTTATTTAGTTGTCTATATGTTCAAATACGTAAACTATAAAATATATCTGGAAAGGTTGATTAATATGTAAAATAATGCTATTGTTTATTCAATACAGATTGGTTCTTAGTAAAGTTTAGTTAAAAACATGATTATCATTTTAAGAGTGCGTCATTATCAAATTAGGAATTCCCAAACGAATTATCATTAAACCTCAACAATTATTGTGGGCTTGTATGATAGTCTTGGTATAAAAAAACGTCCATAAGGATCGATGTATTATTAATTTATTTTTTATCTCTATTGATACATTTTACGACGAGATATTTACTAAGTTACCTAATTTATTTAACTTACCAATATTGGGGTTTTGTTTCTATTGTTTAATTTACAAGTAAATACCCATAGCCTACTTTTTATTAAATTATTTATTTTAGGCGCGAATCTAATTGATTACCCTTCAGTCTGCCGTCTGACCTCAAAATAATTAAGAGGTACTAATTATTGCTGAGTTAAAGTAAAAGTTAAAATTACAAAACTCTTAAGCAATTAACTTTAATCTTTTTTGTTCCACAAAGTCCTTTACTAAACTGTGCTCGTCATTATGAAATATTTCCATTTTCGAGAATCGAATCTGAAAGGCTTTCCTAGCAACAGTTTGAAGAATCTTCTAGAAGGAAACTTGTAGTAGAAAACCCCCTTCGCACTCACATGTCAATCTAAACACATGGCCATGCGAGATCAAAATTGAACCTTAAACTTCTGCTCATACAGTTGAAAATCGGCTGACACCTGTTTACAGCTGAAAAAATAGTCAAAATAGTGACATACCTGTGACGAGTTATAAATCAGTGGTGTGGTGCTGTCAGTATCAACATCATATAGCACCAGGTCGCCATTTGCGTTGCGGAATAGCACCTCGCTTCCTGCAATTAAACAATATAGGTACATGAAGATATTTAATGATCGGAATAGCGCCATTTTTTAAAATACAGACCACAGCACATCAAGTTACCACAATCTGTCAAATTTCTGCAATAGATTTTCAACCTTAGCGCAATGGCGGTAGACTAATATTTGATTGGTAAAAATTGACAGATTCGTATACGTTGACCTGCTGTCGTCTGTACAATTGACATCGAAAGTTGAAAATGTTTACATGAGTGATTTTATATGTGAAATCAAAAGTAGGCAAATATGTGGGTTTTTTTTTATTTAAAAAATCATCAGTATTTTTTTCTGTAATTATCGTTTACACTTGGTTTATTTGTGTTTATGTCATAATGAATTCGATAAATAAATAAGAGTAATTCCAATTTCAATCATGTTTTGGTACCCAATTAAATTTTATTATCCAAACCATATTGAATGTAGAGACAAAGCTAATTCTACATACGAATATTATTATTTGCCATAAATGTTTGCAACGTCAAATAATTTCACTTTATCTCTCCATAAACTAACCGTCAACAGCATTATTCACAAACTTTTTCTGCAATCTATACCAACTCGCATGCTTACCGCCTTGCAATAAAATTGGTGCAACACCGTGCGTTTGGTGTCGTTAGTTATTGGCTAATGAACCGGATTATGTCGGAAATCGGAATTTACGTGCGATTTATGTGTGTGTGTGCTTAGTAGTTTTTGTATGCATTTTTATGAATGGGTTAAAGATACAGAAATCGATGAACACGGGTAGATTTTTTCAATAGCCAAATTACGCATTATGTAATGGAGAATAGGAAAAAAATATTGTCACTTAAAAATTATTATCTTATGTACCACTAAAATAATCTGTTACTTGTACCAACGACACGAAAAGTATACGAGTTTTAAACTAGTATTCCAAATTCTAAGAAAAAAATAGGCCATCCTATTCAGTAGCCATCACATTCAAAACGAGTACTGGAACTGCGAAAACGCTTCCTTATAAATAATTTCCACATGTTCTCCTTTCAACAGTTTGTTAAATTATGTAAATATGTAAGTGTGTTCATTTGCAATATGAGTATTCTGGTCAATGGCCGAACCCGTTCTAAACTATTCATGTACTGCACTATAAATGAATGACTTGTTCAATAATTGCTCAATATCAATACCATTATGGTACATATTTGAATGGTTAGGATTATGAGAATTACGTATACCATACTTTGCGATGTAGTCTAAACAATAAGATGACCTTATTATCAAATCAAATCATTTATGGGTTCAACAAAACAATATTTTTTTAAACTACATAGATGAGGCCGGTATTTCCTATCTGACTTACCTTGAGAAGAAACACTAACAAAACTCAGTGGTCAAAGTTTCTTTTAAAGTCAAAACATTCAAACATTCACACTGTAGGCTGGTAATTACATACTATATCAACAATTTGCACAATTACACTAACACATATATAATAAATAGGTTTTATTATATACGATGTAAACCAGTTACGTATAAATATTGAGGATCAATTTCAAACTTAGAATCTATCTAAGTATATAGCACACTATGCTCACTGAAGTTAATTTTACAACTGAATGAACACATTATAGGTACTATACAAGAAAAATAGAGCAATCTTACTTCGAAAAACTTTTGAAAAACCGACAAGTTTTCCATCGACTACTTTTCCCCTCCACTTTAACTTTTAACAAAGAAAAAACATTGTCTAACTATTATACGTGTTTTTTTGTTCAGTCATAGGTACCTATATGTCGGACCCACGGACGTAGCTATAGCTTTGACAAGGGGGGGGTCCCCAAAATAAAAAAATAGCTTTAACGCCAATTAAATCTATCATTTACAAATTAAACATTGCCTGCAACTATAACGCGCAAGTATAGTCGCAGGTAATGTATAATATTATGTATAACTTAGGCTACTCTAAGTAGGTGCCTTTAAAGTAAGTTATAGGTATGTAATGTATAAATTGCAATATTTATTCAAAAGCAACAGTTTAGAGTAATAGATTTAAAATACTATGTTTTTATACACGTTTGTTTTCTACAATCGGCGCGGTGCATGTAATTTGTTTCTGTTGGACAAGTAAGATAGATATGAATGGGGGGTGTCCGGACCCCCAAAACACCCCCCTTATATACGTCCGTGGTCGGACCTTTTTGTAACATCTGATATAAATAGTTTATAAGTTCATCCGCACGGGGATTTCTGTCACTAAGCTATCATCTTAGATGCAGATTTTTAATTTGGTATAAAAATAGCGTTATTATTAATTCCTACAAAATGAACATAATTAAAACGTGTTCACAAACATTAATATACATATTTATGCAATATGTATTGGTATGTCTATTTATTTCCTACTAAATAACGTATTATGCAGTTATGCTAAATAAAATTTAGACTGAATCAATTTACAAGCAATGAATAATTAATAAGCATTTTATAGTTTGGCCCGGTTATTAACCTTCTTTAAATAATCGGACAACTGGCATTTAAGTCAATTCGTACGAACTGCACATGTTTGCGTCACAATGGCTGTAAGGTCCACAAAATTATACGTAATCAAGTACCTGCGTATTTTGGTGGTAATTTCTGTGATGTGAAACAACAGGTTTATCTTGTATAAACCTGTTGTTTACGTAATTTTAAACAAAAACTTCACGCAATGCTTACGCAGTTCAGTTGTTATGCAGAATTTATATCTAACAGATTTTGCAATCGGCAGATCAAAACAAAAATGTCATCAAGTAGTCTAAACTGTCGGCACTGTATGTGGTAATCTTAACCCTTAACCACCTACCACCCGTCTCACAGACGCTAGAAAATTTAATTCGTAAATATTTCGGCGGGCGAAACGCGTACCTAGTTGTCCATCCCTGTACCTTCCTACCACATGCCTAGGTGCGGCGCAAGAGCTTGTCGAGGTTGTACGTGCGCGCGTTTGTCCTTGGTAAGTAAAAATCTATCGTTGCGCGTCTGAGAGACGGGTGGTAGGTGGTAGTGTGATTGTTTTGTGGTGGTGTTTTTCATGCTTCAGACAAAAAATTGATGGTAATGTTAGTGTTATAAAGCGTTGGTTGGAACAAGATCCATCTGAAGTACAAAATCAACCTAATAATGAATGTAGCGATGTGGAT
Organism: Heliothis virescens; assembly: GCA_002382865.2. Classification (NCBI taxonomy): domain Eukaryota; kingdom Metazoa; phylum Arthropoda; class Insecta; order Lepidoptera; family Noctuidae; genus Heliothis; species Heliothis virescens. The sequence goes on along the minus strand of NWSH02000050.1, from coordinate 10,165,515 downwards.
TTGGATATCCGATTACATGTAAAAAACCGATTTGTATCGAATGCTCCTACAAAATGTCGCGATAAACTCTAAGGTTGATGACCTGCAATTTTGTTGAAGTATTGATTGTAATAACA
>NWSH02000050.1:10065844-10130877 GCA_002382865.2 Heliothis virescens | reverse complement strand
TTTTATTTTATGCTTTTCAGTTTTCGGCTCTAAAATAAAACTATATCTTTAATACCCATACCCACCCACAGTGACAGTCGGGCCGACTGTTATAGTATCATCGACGTAAAAAAGCGTACGAAATTTGAAGAGTTCTCTCAATTTCTCCAGGATCCCATCATCAGATCCTGGTCTCCTTACCATGGGACCACCTGTGAAGAACACCCTTTCAAACAAAAAAAGAATTTTGAATATCGGTCCAGCCATCTTCGAGTAATCGGTGAACATACATAAAAAAAAAAAAAAAAGATACGGTCGAATTGAGAACCTCCTCCTTTTTGGGAAGTCGGTTAAAAACTAAAGGCTTTGTTAAAGAAATATGACAATAAAGGCGAAAATAAAACGGATTATTTTAAATCTACCAAGAAGTAAATCATAGAATCCTATTATGAAAAGTTTCCTAGCAACCACACGACACAATTTCGACGTGAGGTTCTCCCAATTATTACCGAAGAAAGTTCCATCAGTAGACAGGTATGACGAATGAAACTTTGATAACTAGATGTAATTTCTAGCAATTGAATTTTCTCTCTCTTCGCAGAACCCATACGCTATCTAATTTAGTAGAAATTCGGTAATTATCCTCGTCCCCTCATCAGAATAGTCGGTCGACTACAAAATGAGTTTGGGTGCTTTTAATTGGTCTAATTTTATTTGATCGCAAAATCTGCACCGTACTTACGTAACTCAATTTCTTTCAATGAAAATTACAATTTCATTCATTAAGCGTGAACAAATGAGGCACTGTTTGGACAAATTGCAAGTGAAATCAATCACGATTGCCGTGTGGAAGATAATTAAGGTGCTGAGTAATTCCAGTGTCGTGTCTCCTGTCAAACATTTCACGCCTTTAATCTTCAATCAAATGGATTTCACTTTCGAATGCTTAGGATTTAGCCGTCCGCGCTGTTTTTAACGAACCAATTAATCAAAACGACTCGTGTTGCTATGTTAACGGCTGCCAATTAATTAAATTGAAGTGATTCTAATCCTGCTGTAGCAGAATTGGTCGTGAATTCGTAATTAATGTTGTAAATGTCTGTGGGTACATATAGCTTTTTGTCATTAGTAATTGCTATTGAGAAATTTAATTTCCCAATGCTCTTTATTGATATGTGAAGCACATGAACGTTAAATTGTCATACATTCAAAACAAAAGCTCATCTTTGCCTTTCATAGCCTACTCCGTATGTCGAACACTGTTTGTAAACATGTTTGGCAAATAGAATATTCCTTCAGGCACACTATTGTATAAAAGGCGACATAGATTTGATTGTTTCTCCGCTGTTTGCGAATAAAGTGTTCCGAAAGCGTAATGGATTGTGAAAATCTGTAGGAGAAAATAATATTGGAAATTTGGAGGCTTGTTTGTTTTAAGTACCTACTTATCTATAACCAATATTCGATAACCGCTTACTTTACCAAAACAATTGAAGGTCCCATAAAAATGGGCTTAGTCATCCAAGAGGTAGTTGACTTGTATTTTGTTATTAATTTTAGTTCAACAAATGACGATGAAATGATGAAAAGAAATACACTATTTTTTACACGTAACGTATCAGACACAAGGCGTTTGGCATAATACTGAACTGACTAGGCAAAACCATCTATTCCCTTTATTGTACTTTATATTCCCAATTTGTGCTTATCTTATGTTGTCAATACATGGTTTTTCTTTCTTTCTTTTACATAACCATTAGCAGATGATACATCAGCTAACGTTAACACATCATTAAACTAGCTTCATTGACGTGAAACCCATTTAGCACGCGTCATTGGTCACGGCTGTTAACAAGCTCATTCATTTGTCAAGACGAGCGATCCTGCCTGTCCTCTATGTAAATAATATCTACCGAATATACTCCTTGCGTGTTCTTAGAAATTTAATCATCATGATGATGTTGTCTCAACTCATTTGGGATCAGTAAGCATATTATTTTTCTTTTCGCATCTTTATTGGTTGTTGTGTCAGTAAGTATTCCATTATTTTTATTTAATTCGTCGTCTTTCTCTATTAAAACTCAACTATACTTCTATTTTCTCAGACTAGCACTCGCTAACATAGAACTTCATCAACGTACGCTAGCCACTTCAACATCTCATCATCTTCCTGCCTTATCCCAATTTATTTTGGGTCAGCGCAGCATGTTTTCTTCTTCCACGCTGTTCTATCTACCGTCATCTCACTGGTAACATTCTTCCAAACCATATCGACTTTCACACAACCATCCATCGTTTCTCTGGCCGTTCAAAAAATATCCATCCACATTCATACTCAAAGTAGTAAAGTACGCTATCCACTAATCCACATGATAAACGCTTGACATTCCTGTTGTACGTATTTTTTATTCGCCATGACCACCTTATTGAACCATCTTAGTATGTACATACGTACAAACAACAAATAAAAAGTCAACCTTCACACGTAACTCTTAAGTAACAGACGGTCTTAATCTGCATGCGAACAGCGAATAACCTACTAACACACCAACCGATTAAAGACTTTAAAGTTTGGTGTATAGAGTCGAATTTGCAATGTAGTGTTTATTCAATGAGTAATTTAGTGCACTACTATCAACCTGTTGGCTATTAAAGGTATTCAGATGGATGCCTTAACTAGAGCACAAAGAGTGAGGAGTTCACGGTTTGGTGGGGATTTACATACTATCTGAGCTGGTTGGTTTTGGAAACTGAATTTGAATGTGGGGCTTATTTAATGCTAATGTGATTAGATTATGTAAAGATTTGTTGAACAAGCGAGTGAAGTTCGTGTACTATAAACGTGAGTATTATGATGAAGGTGATAAAATAATATACTAATACTGATTTATTTGAGGTAGTCTTTGTCACAGAACCGGCTAAATGTAGGCTTAAAACACGATACGCGCGATAAACATAACACTTCTTGACAGTCGGGTAATAAAGGGTGGCGTTTAATGGTATTTCATGATTATGCTTTTTCTTAAAAATATGTTCTACTCGAAATATAACGTTTAGAATTTATAAAGATGGAAGCGGGCAAAGTGAGAGATTGCTTGGAAAATTATATTATGAAGAAGAAAAAAGGAGTGTGTTATCTAGTACCGGCTAACAAAGAAAAATGTGAAACAAAAACACAACGAATTGCTGAGACCTGAAATAACTTAGGGCAGGGCCTTCATAAATAAAGTTTTTGGTATATTTACGTATTTTGTATATTTGTAAGACAAATTATTACAGTAAGTGTCAGGTTCATGATGCAGTCATTCTATGACTTTAGAATTGGAGATATAAGTGTTACAAAAATATATACGCGGTCCAATTGAGAAACTCCTCTTTTTCGAGAATTCAGTTATAAAATTAGTAAAAGTAATTAGTACAAAAATAAAATAGTTTGAGGAAGCAAAGGTCAATAATAATCAGACCGAGTTGTAATAATTACCACTTTAACACGACATAGTATATTATGGTAATTATACTTAAGGTGAAAATAATAACGACTTGACGTCTTTTTGTTCTTTAAATAGAAACACCTGAAAAGATTGTTTCCGTTCATTTTTCCCAGTCATTATTTTCCGTTATCCTACATCCTACAAAAAATCATCAATCATCCTACAATAAAACTTTCAAGTATATAGGAAGAGTATATTGATAACTAGCTTCTGCCAGCGGTTGCACCCGCGTACCGTGGGAACTACACAGCTCACCCGGATAAAAAGTAGCCTATAGCCTTCCTCGATGAATGGGCTATTTAACGCTGAAAGAATTTTTCATATCGGACTAGTAGTTCCTGAGATAAGCGCGTTCAAACAAACAAACAAACTTTATAATATTATAGTATAGATGCGAAAGTTTGTGAAGATGTATGTATGTTCGTTGCTCTTCTACGCAAAAACTACGAGACCGAGTGCGTGGGGTAGTTCCCACGGGACGCGGAAGAAACCGCTGACAGAAGCTAGTTATCAATAGACTCTTCCTATATACTCGAAAGTAGTTCAAATTAATAATTCAAAGCTGCTTTTATAGGGAAGGAATGTTGTGACGTCATAATGCTTTGTACAATGTAAGCGTATCGTAGTGTTGTAACCGTGATTAGTATGCACGACATGCAATGACGTGCAATGTGACTTTTACTCGCGGTACAGTTTCGGACAGTGAAATTATTGTTCGAAAGATTACCACAATGTTTTTATATAAGAATTTAAAGTAATAAATATGTAGTTAAAAAAAATAAAAATAGTATTTATTGCAAGAATATAGATCTTAAAAGATCTAACATTATTTTATTCCTTAACAGTCCAAATTACAGTTGTATAAATGTAAAAATTTTCGAGATGCATTTTCTATTTTGAAGCCCATTTTTTTCAACTGCTCTTATTTCTTATTTAATTCTTATTTTCAACTATGCAGTTTGATTAAAAGGCTTGTAAAATATAAAGAGAAAAAAAACTATACAGTTCATCGATACAAACCCAACCCAATATCGACAAATTCCCATCACTACTTCTCTTCCGCAACAATACTCATACACTATAACATGGGTAGCCCCCGGTCACTGTGTCACACAGATGTCAAATAGTAGGGAACTGAAGTAAGGAAACATCAGGCACAGTTGCGGCCTATGAGACGTCAGAGTAAAGGAATCCCCCATTTTATCTGATAGTGACGTCATTTAGAACGTTGTATTCGAAAGACTCGGTTTGAATTTTGCGTTAGATTTAAAATGGTATTCGAAATTTAAATTGTTGTGTTATTAATAATTATTTTGTTAATTTGCTTATGATTTGTTTTACTTTTTTATTTTTTTTAAAGGCCAATTTAACAGAATAAAGCCATAGAAATGTTTTTAATTTTGATTACTTTCCTTCGGCAAGATCTGCCAGATAGCTACCTAGAACTCTATCTGGAACCTGTGAAACTGCCCGTAAGTATATCAAAAGTAACATTAAACAAAACCAAAATTAGAAAAAAAAAATTAAATCCATAATTAATAAGTACTTACTTTCAGTGTTTTTATTACTACTTTTACTCAAAACGTACTATCGTCAAAAACCTAGAATGCTGAGTTCTAGGAATTTCAATTGACAAAACAATGACCGAGCCCTTCAAAGATGAATAAACACTGACATGTCATGTTGAATCACTGTTGCTCTTCCGAAGTCATATCAACATTGTGTTAGTTTATAAACAAACAATAAACAAGAACTGTCAAAAGAATAAACATAGATAGTCTTTTAACACAAACATGACGTCAGTGGTCATAGTCAGATGTTTCAATTCGGGACTTTTTTTCAATTGTGATACACAGTTTAAATAAAGAACGGTATCTTCGTTAAGAAGAATAAGTTTAAAAAAATCACCACAAACCTCATTATATTTTGTGCTCAAGTAAATCCCCATGACTCATTCTAGCAAATATTTATTTTCTTAAAATTATGAGTGGAAAGCAGTACAAGTCTTAAATTAAATAATTATATTCTTACCTGGAATTTTTGAAAAATTTTGCCCCATTTTACCGACAACTTAAAGGTAAATTTAACGTAATAATCCTTCTTAGCAGTCGAGTTAAAATTACAAAATACTTCAACAGTTATTTAGTAATCCAGATATTTACAATAGTAATATATACAGCCTTAATCAACAAAGAAATATTTACAAATAATAAACAAAAGAAAAAATTACGTCTAAGTATCAAATTGTTGTTTTAAGAACTGTTCAAGTTTATCGGCCTTATACGTAACTAAAATAAATCGCTGTTCACGTGGAACTAAGTATACATTATGGTTCGTATTTATATTTCATGTTCAACGTTCTACGAAATTCATAACAACCTATCACTATGAATAATTAATAATGGACTTCCTCAAATATTATTATAGTAATACCATACACATTATAAGTATGGTGGATTTTTCAAATGGGCTTATATGTATACTTCAGGAATTTAATTATTTATTAACAAAAGGATTCTACCGATATTTAACTAGAAGGAAAATAGCAAGCGCTAAGCAGGGTTTCACTTTCTTAAAAAATCAATTCTTTTTGTTGTAATCATGCTTTGCACACGAAGCATGGTTATTGTATCTATATAGTGGAGTTACTGGGGCGTTAAAAACGGCAAAACCTCGGATCTCTCAGCAACTGAATAGAATTCAATGATTTTTTCGGCAATATCTTGTGAATACCATAAATGATAAAGTCTACCTATTTAAAAGCTGTGCACTTGATTTTTAACACGCTTATACTAGGTCCACCTGTATGTACCTAACTAAATGTACCTAATCAAATCTAAGATCACTAATTTCACCATCTTCCAAGGACCGTAGCATCATGAAAATTGGCAGTTGTATGTAGTTTGGATGACAATACAATAATATGGTACTGTCGAACTGATCTCATGATGGAGCCGAAACGTATGAACTGGAACTTTATGATGGAACATCGTATCATATCCGTGTTTGGACTTTTTAGAAAGGTCGTGTAATGAACTTTGACCACGATAAGGTTTCAAGGTCTGATGAGGAGACGATTTTTGGCTTTTACGTGCACTTATTAAAGCGTGTTTTTCTACCCAGCAGTGTGTGTCAGCTTGTCTACCACCTCTAGTAATGAATCATATATTATTCGACAGGTCTTTTCAAGTGCAACATTTCGTACTAACATACTACTCACAAATAGTTAGTACTTTAGATGTTGAAGTACCGTTAAATCAAAACATGTTTTACAGTTAATGTACCCCACCTCTATTCAGAAGTCATATATCAATCAAAAGGTCTTTTAAGCGCTACATTTACACACCACTTACCAATTTTTAGTAAGATGTGGTTTAACTAAGGTGTATTGTCGTTACTTAATAGGGATTTAAGGAACGATATCTTCCCTCTAGCAATGAGTCATATACCAATTAAAAGGTTTTTTTATGCCCTACATTTTGTCCTAACACTACTTACCAAGTCTTAATAATTGAGAAGATGTGGCTTAACAAAAGTGTATTGCCGATACATAATATGGATTTAACTGTGCCCTGGGATGGTATTAGGTAATTAATATTAATAATATTTCTCGATCAGTAGGTGCTAATGCCGTTAACGCTGGTACCTAGCCCGAAAATAATCGTAGTACGTTGCAGCTGCCGTTTCTCCCTTCCCGTCCGGCAAACTGCTCAAGGTCTCTTGGACTCCTCAAATTGAATGAAACGTTGGAAAGATGTTCGTCTTTCTCTATTTAAGTAAGATTTAACGTAAAACTAAAATAAAAAATATTCAATATTAATTTTCCATATTTTATTGTTTAAATAATTAAAAAAATAATTGCACAACATAATATTGGTAGAAGATACGTTTTAGAGTCTACAGAACAAGATCCCGTTGGTTTCATGTAAATTGATTCAGTTGCCTAGAGATCCGAGGTTAAAACCCCCAGTAACTCCACTAATATTAAGAATATAATCTTAAGAATCTATATTATATTATAATTTAGCTTTTAAAGAGGTTTTTTTTTTGTGGTAAATTTGCTATAGCGTCACACAAGATTAAAAAGTTTTTTGAAAGTTTGTCTTTCTTACTCCTTCACGCAAAACTACAGGACGGATTTTAATGGAACTTGGCAGTTATATAACTATTATATCAGAATAACAAAGAGGCTACTTTTTATCCGGGCATGGGAAGTGACTTTGGGAAGCGGGTGAAACCGCTGGCGGAAGATACATGTAAGATGTAGTAGGTACTGTATATAAACATATAAACTTTTTAGTACAGTCGATCCATAACAAATATAGTGACAACAAACAAAAGAACGGCGTCCACAAAGGGCTTTCTACGTAAACACTAAAAGTTTGGTTATAAGAAAAGTTTTTACTATTTGTTTTCGAACACCCACGTCTTTTCTCTGATTAAAATAGCTACGTATGTTTTATGGCCCTGCTATTAAATCCTCCTTTGTTTTGTACGTGGAGACTTCAATACTGAAATAAGTGTGTAGTTGGCTTTCTTATATCCTTGTTGTGTATACCCATGCTCCCACACCTACCTATGATTTAGGTTTATTATTTTTTATCTATTTACAGCCAGCGACTTGCGTTAGATTTAATAGCTCATAAAAATAATTATTACTGCGTTTTAAAATAATTATCTTTCGTTGGTTATTATAAAGTTATATTCGCGTGGAGCTCATTCTCGTGGAGCTTGAAGCTAAGTTGACTCCAATGTGGTAAAGTAGGAAAAGGTTAGGCAGATGATGATATTCATTAAAATTCAGTTCTTTTAATAGAGGCTCGCGAATGTTACTTAGATCCATCCATTTCTGTAACCGTTTTGCGGGATTGCTAGAGTAACTCGTACATACAAATACTCTCTGAATAAGTTCTTGTATTTGTATACTGGAAATCAGCAGACTAACACTCTCGCTATGGGTGCACCAAAAAGGAGTGAGAAATATACTGACGAATCCAAACTACGAACTCTTTTAAACTATCCCGCAACCCTTGCTACCAGTTTAATGACTCGTCTTTGTACATAAAGCTGTCAAATTTCTGCGATCGATTTTCAACCTTATCACAGTAGAGGGAGGTTAATGTTCGATTGGTAAATTTTGACAGATTTTGGGTACACTGACTTGCTGTACTGGCTGTACTACGTGAACTTCTCCCGGACTTCACCTCTGCATCTGGTTATCACATCAGTCACCAACTAAATGATAAAACAAATTGCTTAATCTGTCTAACAGACGAACACATTATTGTTGTTATCGTAATTGTTTCCTTTTATCTCGGTATTATCTGTGTGACCTTTCGTTAAGATAAATTCTTTCAATGTAATCTAACGAGTCATTCTAAACCCAAAATATACCTTATCAATTATGCCTTGTCACATTTCTGTGAGTACCGAATAGTTTCATTTAAATGTAAATAAATAACTATCTATACTAATTTTATAAAGCTGAAGAGTTTGTTTGTTTGAACGCGCTATTCTCAAGAACTACTGGTCCGATTTGAAAAAATCTTTCAGTGTTAGATATCCCATTTATCGAGGAAGGCTATAGGCTACTTTTTTTATCCGGGTCCGCCGAGTAGTTTCCACGGGACGCGGGTGAAACCGCTGGCAGAAGCTAGTACTATATGAATCTACTCGTAGGTTCTAAATTATGTACCTACCTACCTGTAAATATGTAGACCTAAATTGGTAAAACCATATGAAAATGTATAATGGAAACCAGTTAAAAATACTACAATGTCCTTGGGCAGAAAATAGAAATAAGCCGAATGTAGTCTACAATTCACAAATACTACAAACAACAGGCCATTCCGATATTGTGACCACTTTATTTCATTTCAAAACAGCACGCACACTTGGTGATTTGACGGCAAATGTACTACTACTTAATTTCGAAACATTCGTCCTACATTAAAATGTCCCTAGCTGCCCTTGGCTTTTGCATAGTAAATAGTATTAGACATACAAGCATGAAAATATAATTATTTACTTAATTGGAATTTAATTTTACTGGTCTGTAAATTCTTTATTTACATATATTTACAACATTCTGATAGAAAAAAAATACTTAAACTAAAAACTAAAACTAAAATGCGTCAAAGAATTCCTCCCCGTCGCTGTCGACCGAGAGCGTGCCCAAAAGGCTGGCAGCATTGCCACGCTGGATGGCAATGCTTAGTCTTTGACCAAGGTAATAGCCAGCCCTTTGGTCACGGGTAGCGTCAACCAGCCGCCTAGAAAGCCTTAATTGGTAAATTGATAGTATTGATGTGATTATGAGAAGATATTATGATCTTTATATCAGATCACCTTTTATATCAGAATTGTATTTGTTTATATTTTTTTTTGCAATAAAGATTCATTTTAGTTTCATTTATTTTTTTGTGCAAGACGCGTTTATCTTTAATTGTATATCGCACTTGCCAATTTTGCTTAGTTGTTTTTTTAATTGTATCAGAACTTGTGCAGATGTATGTTGATAAACATAATAAATAAATAAAAATACATCATCATCTTCCCGACCTTATTCCACTTTATTTGGGGGCGCAGCAAGTTTTCTTCTTCCATAATCTTCTGTCGACCGTTATTTCACGAGTAACATTATTCTCCTTAACCATATCCATTTTTACACAATCTAACAAAGAAAGAAGCATTTAGACAAATTCCATGAAGGCAGTTCTATGTGTCACGAATGATAATTAAATCGAGACCAATTTCGTTAGACATTTCCATAGAATTTACTTTTAATATGTATGTATAAAAACAAATTCTTCGAAACGGTAGATAAAGATGTACACTGAAGTAAATACGCGCTCGATAAATATTTTTACTTTGAAAAATATGGACACCATTTTTACAGATAATATTATGTTGATTGAAAGTGTTCTTCGAATTGTACATACCTACACATACACATATTTTGCCTTATTCTAGGATGAAATGGAAAACCTATCAAGTCATACATACACCCTACTGATATTATAAATGCCGTCCCATCGGGCTATGAGAGTAAGGGAATAGGGAGTGCACCTGTGTCAGCGCGAATGCTTGTGCACTATAATATGTCCTGCACAGCTGGCTGATCTCCTTATATGAGAACAGCCGCCGTAGCCGGCAATCGGCTAGGACGTCATCATTATAAATGCGGAAGTTTGTGAGAATTAATGTATGGATGTTTTTTATTCTTTCACGCAAAAACTATTTGATGGATTTTGATGAAACTTGGCAGTAATATAGCCTATATGTCAGAATAACACATAAGCTACTTTTTATTCGGGTATGCGAAATATTTCCCTCTTGGAAGCAAGTCATAAATACAATGTTAATTAAAACAGAAATAAATAAGGATAACATTAGAAATCCTCTTATAATTATAAGTTTCATACTAATAGGCACTTGTACAGTATACATGCAGATTAAGCAAGATAAATCCCTATTAGACTACACTCGACCCAGATCAAATGATAAGTGTTAATTACTTAAGAAGCTAGTTTCCGTTCCTTTAGAATCTGACTGTACCGAGGCATCGGACTAATATTATAAATGCAAAAGTTTGTATGTTTGACTGTTTGTTACTCCTCCACGCTGAAACTACTGGACGGATTTTGATAAAACTCGCCAGTATAGCTTGTATATCAGAATTACATGTAGAATGTCATTTTGCAACACCTTTTATATAACTGTATTCTTTAGCAAAAAAATCCTTTGACTTTGACTACTTTTTATCCGGGTACGGGAAGTAGTTTCATCGGGAAGCGGATGAAACCGCTGGCAAAAACTAGTTGTATATAAAGAGCTCAATTTACAATGAATTATTACATTATTATGTCACTCACAACGATATGACTAAAGTTTTGTTTGATAAAAGGTCCATTCAACTTTCGGAATTGCTAATAAAGCGTGAAGATTATTTAATTATACTAGCTACCGCCCGCGGTTTCACCCGTGACCCGAGGGAAGTATATTCCACACATGGATAAAAAGTAGCCCATAATATTGTACTGATATATCAGCTTGGTATATTACTGTTAAGTTACATCAAAATCCATCCAGTTATTTTAGCGAGAGGAGTAAAAATCGTACCCACACAGATATTATAAACTTTCTAATTAATAAATATTATGCTAGTAGGATATAATAACACTACAAGATACTTGCAGTTACCTTATAAGTTAAATATAACATCCTGATAGATAGTACCTACCAGTAGGCAATAGACCTGACTGATGAATCATGACATATTCCTGGATTCTCTTCCTTTACCATGAGGTAAAAGGGTTAATGGGTTTTTCTATGACCGCACCTTAAGTAGTCAGTATTTGTCCCAGAGTAATAATAGTAAAGGAAACAATTATTATGTTGGATCATGGAAGGCACACACTCAATCAAAATTTTTCTTTCCTTTTTGTATCAATCTTTATTTTCTACTAAGGAAGTTCCATTCTGAGTTTAACCTCGCTCTGTCCTGCCACATGGTGGTGGGGTCAGGTTTCCTTCATTTTCTTCTCCACTTCACCATATCTTCAATATCGCTCACATACGCTAGATACTCCTTCATGTCCTTCACCACTACGGCCCTCCATCTCCTTCTGGGGCGACCACAAAATTTTACTTTACTTCTACCGGCGATGGAATATTGCGGCGTATAATTATGTATCATGAATCTGATACAACCATTCTTGGAAAACAGGACAGATATTTTGTATTGTAAATATCTTCATAATATACTGTGTAGATTTCATCTTTTTCGATTACGATAAACCAGTTCCAGTCTCTAAGCACTCAATACGTATCATTTCTCCAAATCTCATTTTAATCAACAATATTGCGTCCCATATACTCGTAAGAAATCCTACGATATATGCGTCGAAATCTCAGAGCGGTTTCCCAAAGGAATTCTTGGAAAAAGAATATGGTGGCAAAAGGGCTTGTGTTATATATAGTTACAAGAAATAATCCCAACGGCTTACATGATACGACCTTTTCAAATTGTGTATATTTTTTTATTCTATAATGTTTTGAACTGTTTATTAACTTGCGCACTAACAGATTCCCTGTTCCATGAATCATATGTGATACACACCAATTGTTTAATTATGGTGTCTTTGTGGACAGTGAATGGGTTCAGATTTGGATCTCAATTGCTCATACATACGCAGTCTAATAAATAAATACGATCTAAATCCCAAAGTAGCATTCAAACCATTCACAGTTTATGCATTGTGAGCTTGGTATAATCGACTTCTTTCGTATATTCACACAAGGTGCAATAGTTGAGAATTTAGTACTTACTTATTAGTTACTTAAAGCTAATGATAATGTTTGCCCCTACTTTCGAACCCAACTCTCATTCACAACTGTTCGCTAAACTAAGACGGTAATTTTAATGTCATATATTTATATTTATAATCATCACTATGCAGACGCTAGAAAGGCTAGTTTTAGCGTCTATATTATCAGGAAGTAAGTTACCGGTAACTACCCGAGAGCGACTTTCTATCCGTGCAGTGCATACTCAGTGCATAATCATACTGCGTGGACATATAATTATGTTTTTCTTTACATCATAATAATAGGTATATTATGTTTCAAATTCTCATCTCTCATTAGTTGTCTCTCAGAGAAAAAAAGTGTACCTGGGCAATTTTTAAAGTCAACTGCTTCAAAAATAAGTCCAAAATCGGCAAATCTTTCAGTGGAACATGGAGTCAAACATATCAATTCTTATTTCTTGAGATGCGCGAATTAATTATCTGAGGACGCATGTGCAACTGCGGAAACCAGCCAATTATGAATAAATTGGATAGTAAAGAAAAACCCCGTGATTATTACTTTATTAACTTGGGCACTAACAGTTATATGTGATATGTGATACACACCAATTGTTTACCTATTGTGACTACTTCGTGGACAGTAAATGGGTTAAGATTTACATCGCAAAGTATTCAAACCAATCATAGTTAACGCATTGTGAGATGGTATAATCGACTTCTTCCGTATTTTCACATAAGGTGAAATAAAACCAAGTAATTTTGCGTAAAAGTTGAGAATTTACTTCTTACTTATTAGTTACTTAACGCTAATGATAATGTTTGCCCCGACTTATGAATAAATTGGATAGTAAAGAAAAACCCCGTGATTATACGTTTTCACTAAACACAGACAGACTCACGGCAATAATTACTATTCCACACGTATCTCACTTAATTACTCCTAAGAACGCGACACTTGTATGAATATAAAATGAAACGGTAAGTACGATTTTCACGCTATGGAAAACCGTAAAACCGGTGTATGGAATAATTTATACCGTTAATTCAAAACTTCGCTCTTTGATGTTTCATTTGAATTTTGACCTACTTTGTGTGTCGCTCCCCATTTTTTTAACTGTCGTTAGCATAGCAATTATGTTTTATGACTGGAATATATCGCTCCTTTAAACTTCCCTGTATGCGGGGGTTAATTAAAAATAAACAGTAATGTTACATGTTTATAAATGTTTTTTTTTTTACTTTTGTGGCAAATATACAAAAAAAAATATTGCCGCTTTCTGTTTTTTACCCGATTACACGCGGTAAAGAAGGGCAATGTCCTTTTTGCCCTATTTATGTTTGTTTGTGCTTCTATTTTACGCACGACTAGCTTGACTTTTCATAAGAATCTGTTATAGGTCTATTTGAAATATAAAGTTTTAACTTTCACTTTGACTTTATTCATTAGTTACTAGCTGTATCCCGCGGTTTCACACGTGTGGAAACTATTTCTTGGCCTGGATACAATATGACCTGTCTTGACTAACAGTGAAATCATTTTTCATATAAATTAAGAATTTTCAGGGCCTTTACGGTACAAAATAAACTCATTTTAATATTACTACTTACCTATAGATAGATGTATGGACAGTCATGGTCTTGCTATAGAAACAAATCGTGACCAAACCATGAGAAATTCCTAGTATTCATTAACGCTAGATAACTATGATCGGTGTTAAGATTCATTATCATTCAGCTTATAATCAAGTGAATTAGCATATAACGTGAGGGTATAATGACTATTGTAGATAACGTATATGAGAAAAGCTAATCCAGGTACTTAAAGCAGTTTAAAATAATGATTAAGAATATTATTTTTTGAAGATGTATATATACTAGCTTCCGCCAGCGGTTTTACCCGCTTCCCGAGGGAACTACTTTCCGTACCCCTATGAAAAGTTAGTGCCAAGTTTGATCAAAATCCGTCAAGTAGTTTTTGCGTGAAAGAGTAACAAACATCCATACATAACTCACAAACTTTCGCATTAATAATTAGGATACCTATATATCTACCATGGATGTTTTGAGCAAGTATTCCAAGATTTTCGTGAACTAAAATTGCAAAATACCAATTCTATCTTCTATTTCTTTTCATTATTTACTAAACCGCCAGCTTAAGCACTCCTCAAAATCAGATCTAACCAATCAAACTCTTGATAAGTTCCCTTCACAAGATATCTAAAAACACCCTGTAGGACCAACATTACCCTAAGACGCAATCTAAAATAAATCACATCTTTTTCTAACTAAATAACTTGAAGCTCAACTGTATCACGGTTCACTTCAACACTTAAGTGGTTATTTTCCTCGCGGTCAGTCCAAGGGTAATGCGGTGGCAATCGGCAGATGTCCTGCACAGGCTCCAAGGACCGCCCGCTCGGCTGGAAGAGACGGCCGAGGTCACGTGTGCTTACCTTGTACCTCTTTATAGTATTTACACTTGGGGTATATAGCTATAACTTAGTACGCGAACTTTGTAAGGGTATTGTAAAAGTTCGTTCATCTCCTTCATCATCTGCCTAGCCTTTTCCCAACTATGTTGGGGTCGGCTTCTAGTCTAACCGGATGCAGCTGAGAACCAGTGTTTTACATGGAGCGACTTCCTGACCTCCACAACCCAGTTACCGGGCAACCTGGCACCCCTAGGTAAGACTGGTTGTCAGACTTTCTGCTTCTGACTACCCGTAACGACTGCCAAAGATGTTCAAATGACAGCCGGGACCCACTGTTTATCGTGCCTTCCGAAACACGGAAGAACTTCGTTCATCTCCTTCATATGAACGAAAAACACGAAGTATTTTACCGACACAGCAAACATTTTGAGGGGGGCGTCAAGTAAATCACTGGGCCCATATATGCAAATTAGATCATCTAAAATGATGTAAAGGATGAATTGACACTTACGGCTAGTTACGCTGGTTCCAGATAAAGTCTTACTGCGGAATTCAATATTCTGTCTATCTCTGGATTTGCTTACTAGAGATAGCAATTTGACATTTCTTGTATGGGGCTTATGTCAAAAATCTATCTGTAGTTAGCAAATTCAGAGATAGATAAGTTATTGGGAACGGCCCTTAGATAGCTCTCTGATAGATAGGGTCATAGAAATGCTTTTATTTCACTACTTTTCTACGTCGTAATCTATCAGATAACTATCTAGAATTTTATCTGCAACCTATAAAACTGGTCGTTACAGTCCAGACATTTCTACATCTCAAAAGGTTAAGTCGCAGTAGATACAACAAACATGAAAACTATGAAGTAGTTATCCAAACTTTGAAGTTCAAAATATAACAAGATCATAACATTTTAGTACTTCGATTTAAAAGTATGCAACTTTTGCGGATAAATCAAAATGTAAATCGCATGTAACTTTTCTTTCAAAGTTCAGCAATTTACGGCAACTGGTACTGGCTAAACCTACCTATAGCTATATCGTAAATGAAGTTGATTTTATGGGCAATTTTTCTATTAAGGACTTATCTGCGTAACCAAAATGCATTTAAATATTCATAAGACTTATAGTATACATAACATAAGTTGACTTTTCTTTCGAAAATTTAAAAACTCCTGTAGTAAGTAATTTAGTCGAACCACCGACAAGACTTAGGTATTTTTACTGCATTTTCTTCAATTAATTACAATAATTTACTGTATACAGTGGCTTGGTATCTTAGTAGACAATTTAAGGTCGCGCGCTCAATTTCCACAAAACTTAACTTAAACAGGTCTTGTTCGATGATAGCTATCATACAAATTAGTAAATGGTTTGAAAATGTAGTATCTTGTCTAATGTATTTAACAAACTTTAAAGTAATTAAACGAAAACTGTCTTAGCAATTTTAACTAACCAAACCTTACTTACCGACCAAGAATTCGAAGTTGTCTCATTAAAATTTGAACATTGTAGGCAGTGTTCAAGTGAACAAGCCCCACAGCCCGAGGGCTGAAGCTACTAAACTTTCTAACTAAACAGTTTACATTTAAGCCCGTGTTATATTTATTATGAGTTTCATGACACTTGAGTTATTTAACCTGGCCTTGTCCGCGCTACCATTGTTAAAGAATCATTTTCTATTGCCATTGTACCTACAGAAAATGCACGTTTAAAAGTGGTGTTGCACTTATCATACCTGAATGAATATCTTTACCTAATATCTAAGTATCTTTACTTGATTAATTCATCAAATATACCGAAAATACCGAGATTTGATCAAACCTTTATGATATTGAAATCAAAATGTCTGCAAGCAATATATGGTTGAAAATTAAATAGGAAAATTTTAAAAGAAGTGCATATATTTGGAAAAGCTAAATTGGACCATGATACTTACTTAATAAGTACAAAATTAACTTACCTGAAGTAACATAGCAACAAGCAACGAGTTATTGTAAAATTAGCTTGTTTATTTATTCAGTTGTCACTCTTTATTACTTATTATATTTTTTATTACTAACAATGTTTAAATGGCGGTTCTGCGCGCGAAAATATTCATTTGTTTTTCGCAGTTTTCTTTGGCTGTAACAGCTTGGCTCAATGAGATTAGTTTAAAAGAGAGGTTTCGTACATTAAGTTAAAAAGGTCTATTAAAAAGTGTTCTTTAGGAAGTAAAGAATAGTAAAGAAATAAAATTAATGTTTTGAGACTCACCGATATTATTTTCTCGAGGAATATTTTTCTTAAATTTAAAAAGATCTATATCTCGTAGTTCACTCACATTAAAAACAATTAAACTAACTTCCTAAACTGGTTTTAAATATTAAAACACCTTATCAATAAATTAGAAACATATATTACACTCCACTAATAATACTTTGTCACTAATACTTCTTTATATCACTTTGTAAACTGCGAAAAGTAAAGTTTTCAGAAGCAGTCAGCGAAACCGAATTTCCATTGCGTTCTGACTAATCATTAGTTTATCAATAGTTTACACTTGCGGCCCAACGAATGGGCACAGTTTAAATGGGCCCATATTTGTAAACATAAACAATGTGCGTGTTTATGAAGTAGACGCGCGCCATTGTACAATACAAAACATTTGGCCAAGAGTGTAGCGCGGTCGAATGGCGGTTCGCGACTGCCGCGCGTTGCCTTACGGTGAAGGCAAGTACACTTGCTTCAACTTATGGTGTACACTTATATAATATACGTAAACAAAATAATGTTTTTGTAATGCTGGTTGTATGCACGCAGAGTAAATAGAGCCTTAACACTTAATGACACAGCTTCACTTTCCGTTCATTCATAAACTAGTAAACTTTCAAGGAGTTTTCTTTTCAAAAACCTTTATTGTAACCATCGTTGTTTAAATAATAAATTAACCTATGCTATTGTGTTTAATTGAAATAGGTACATAATAGATAGAAACACAATAGAACAAAGGCAAAAAATATAATTTTGTTTTCAGGTAAACCATGTATCTATCTACAATAGATGGAACGGTTTTTCCTCTTTGTAAATATTGAAGGATTTTTCAAGCTGTATTTCTTAATCACGGCCTAAGAGCCTTATGAAGTCAGAGCCGAGAATTTGAAGTTACAACCTCATTTGCCGAAGCTGCTTTTAATTTTTTGTTCCGAATTTTAATACGATATCTGAAATGAGACAATGTATTGTTAGGCAAAATATTTTCATAATATAGAAAATTATTCAGGCCATTCATTTATTGTAAGACTAGCCGTTTTCCCGCGGTTTCACACGCATCCCGTGGGAATTACTGCCCGTACCCGGATAAAATGTAGCCTATGTCACTCGTGGATAATGTAACTTTCGAATGGTGAAAGAATTTTTAAAATCGGGCCAGTAGTTTTTGAGCCTATTCATTACAACCAAACAAACAAAGTTTTCCTCTTTATAATATTAGTACAGATATGATTCTATTATAACGAATATAAAACGATTGACTTATTTGCACAATATAAAGAGGCTGAAATGTTAACAAAGAGCCCGATTTTTGCAACTAAGTGTAACTACATAGATAGTAAAGCTGTTCATGGATAAGTGGGAATTTTATGATTATTAAGATTTTATGTATAGTCTTTAGGTTTTCCCGTGAAGTTTTGAGTCAGTCTATTAGTTATTCTACCAGTTATTGTCATATATGTATATAAATAAATCCTTGTCATATCAAGTAAATAATCGGATAGCGGGTAAATAAAATATTCATAGCTAGGTTCTATTGAATTCATGATACGATAAGTAATATAATGAAAAAGAACTTTATAACGACAAATGTAAACCCTTAACAAATCCTATTTAGAATGTACTTCAGCCAGTGGTACAGGCGAGTTACTCTCCTCGATCGAACGTAGCACAGCGCGCTAGAATATTCATGGATTGCTAACGAATGTAGAACGGTTACTTTACATGATACAAAGTGCCATAGAAGGTGATCTTAGGTTAAGCTAATTAGTATAAAAATTAAAGAAGTAAGCAATAAAGCCAGTTTCCCTGAAGTGAGCAGGCCGTTTCCGTGAGTACCTAGTCTCCGATTAGTACAAGGTAGGTACCCAAAATACTTCTTAAAGTTGGGAATCGAACCTAGAAATACCTACAAATATAATAATAAATAAATCGTTTATTGCTTAATTTTGTACATGATTTTACAATATTTTGCCTAGTTCTAAATAAGTGCTGATGTATCATTTTTCAAATTGTCATTTTCAGAACAAAATTTCGTAATTTAGTAATAGTAGGTAAATAGGGTTTTCCTGATAAATTAACCTGCTTTTCTAGACTTTTTTCAAACTTATTTTGACTTAAACCTATTTCGAACTTCGCAGTACTTTATTAAATCCTTTAACAAACGTGTTTTGTAAATAAACATAGTAGCCAAAGTAACTTTAGTTTGAACCAAGCTTTACTTCTAATGCTAATTATGTATTATTTTTTAATTAAAAATCCTTTTAAGATAATTGGGAAAAACAACAAGGTAAATCAATTTTTATTACGGTATTTTTCAATTATCAAGGGTTTTCTTGTTACAACAACGTATTTTTGTACAAATTTGTACAATTTGTTAAAATAATAGTGGTTCTATTATTTTAACGATATTACGAAAGCATTGTTTCTAGGAATTGTTTGATAAAAAATAATGTTGAAGTTACTACCTACTTTAAAACTTTCAAGTCATGCAATGCTGGGAGAGATGAATAGAGCATTCATCTATTGTGTGTAATTTCGTAAAGGTGTACTTTTATGGGAAAAATCTATACTAATACATATAACAAAGACGAAGAGTTTACCTGTTTGCTTGAATGCAGGACGCTGGTGAAACCACTTGCGGAAGCTACTAAAATAAGAAGCATAACCACTATTCATACTCAAATACATAGTGTGGGAAAACATTGCGTATTATGAAAAAAACCTTTTTATTCAAAAAAAAATGCCACAGAAACCTTTTGATTTATTAATTAGGCACAAATAAAATCTATAAAAAATATAATAAGCATTATTAAGTTCCAATGTTTTGATTGATTTTCCTCCACATTATAAGTAACTTTTATGTAAAGCAACCTGTAAAAAATGAATTTTCCTGAACCTGGTTATGTTGTTACCGTCTGAACAATTTCCTTATTCATCTCCTTTCTGATTGTGTATTCGCTGCGGCCAAACATTTTACGATTTTACCAACAGTAATTTATTTAGAAACATTCTAATTTGCGTAAAATTAACGAAGCTTAGAAGGAAAATATTTAAAAAATATTTTACAAGAAAAGCTTTCGAAATTTTGACGCTAATTGCTATAAATCATCTTGAAAGATTTTTTGTTGGAAAACTGTTATAAAAAAGCCGAAACCAACATTGCTGGAAATTGTTTTTTATGTAATTCAAGTCTGCTACAAATTTATCTAAGATTAAATTTATATTAACTAAGTATAGCTACTAAATATGGACAGATAGCAAAAATATTATAGAAATAGACATAAAAGGGTCATTGTAATCAATTACAATAAACAAATGCATCTATTGTTCTTAAAACAACATGTATGAGATATATTGCTCTCTGATCTCATTGCTACCGTTATTCATTCAGAGGAAAATATACAAATAACTGAACAGGATAGTGTGTGGTAAGAGATGAATTGGCTACCTGTAAAGTTAATTTAATTTGCTGACCCTACATCACGTGGGACCAATTTGTTTCGCCTCCATTTATATCTTATACGCTTAATCTTATCCTTGGGCTCATTTATTAGGTTTCTGATAGAAGAAGTACCACCGAATGTAGTGGGAACGTAAGGGTGTCCTCACATTTATCGACGCAGAATCGGCTTAAGCCGGTCAAAATAGCCTTTACGTCTACGTGATAAGGGTGTCACTAATACCATTCGCATCGGCACGGCTCGGACGACGCGTTGCGACGCCCCGGCCCACAGCGAAACGCGCCGTTTGTAAGGAAGTTTTGGCAATAAGTCGAGTAGTGTGTTGATATTCATGCACTCGGATTAAGCCGATTCCGTGTTGATAGGTAAGTGTGGGGAGACCCTTAGGTTACTACACTAGGTACATATAGGTCACTTTCCTGTTAAAAAGTTATTTAAAAAATTTAAAAAAATTAAAGTTATTTTGAGCTTTAATTGTTATATTTATAAAAGTAAATTGGATTTTGTATAAAGCTTTATTTTAATTTTGTGCAAAGGCATGGGGTGCATTCGGACGCCCAGAGAGGGGGCACATTCGTACGCGTACGAATGCTCCCCTTTAGATTTTATCAACTACCAGTATATTAAAAATTCAATTTTTATGAAATTAAAATATATAGTAGGTATTATCTTTAAGATTATTGTGTATTTTAAAGTATTCTTGTTCTAACAAAATGAAATATTTTTATTAAGTCAACCTTATTATTACTTTNGCCCAGAGAGGGGGCACATTCGTACGCGTACGAATGCTCCCCTTTAGATTTTATCAACTACCAGTATATTAAAAATTCAATTTTTATGAAATTAAAATATATAGTAGGTATTATCTTTAAGATTATTGTGTATTTTAAAGTATTCTTGTTCTAACAAAATGAAATATTTTTATTAAGTCAACCTTATTATTACTTTTTATTGCAGAATCATGGTGCAGAAATATAAAAAACCGGCTTAATGCGAATTGGACTCGCGCAACGAAGGGTTCCGTACCATTATCTATGGAAAATGAACGTAGCTTTACCTACAACTAGACTAGCTAAAATACAATCATTTTCAGAAAAAATAAATAAATTTGTAAATTTATTTTTCATACAAATACTTATATGAAAAACAAAGTTATAATTTGCGGTTTCACACATTTATTGTATGGGGACCCCCTTAATATATATATTTTTTAATTTTTAGTATTTGTTGTTATAGCAGCAGCGGAAATACATCATTTGTGAAAATTTCAGCTTTCTAGCTATCATGGTTTATGAGATACAGCCTGGAGACAGACAAACAGACAGCGGAGGCTTAGTATTAGGGTCCCATTTTACGGTTACGGAACCCTAAAGAAGGGAACGCGTACTCAAGAAGTGGATGAAGAATCAAATTGGCAATAAGAAGACATACATACACACACACACTGTGTACTTGTCATATCAGCGATATCGCCATGATTCTCCCTGATCCTCAACCACGAACGGGCTGTACATCCAGAATGGCTAGAATTCTGCCTTTTACAGTGAATTCAAATAATCATAATGTGGTAGTACGCAGTTCAAGTTTAAATTGTCAAAGACTGTATAACGGTGTTATGTACAATGGTTGTAAACATAGTCATTTTAACTTAATGTAAAGCTTACAATCTATACTAGTATTATAATGCTGAAGAGTTTGTTTGTTTGAATACGCTAATCTCAGGAATTACTGGTCCGATTTGAAAAAATATTTCAGTGTTAGATAGCCCATTTATTGAGGAATGCTATAGGCTACTTTTTATCCGGGTGCGCCGAGTAGTTCCCATGGGACGCGGGTGAAACCGCTGGCAGAAGCTAGTTATTAATAAGTAAACGACCTAAGGATGTACGTTTTTATTAACACGCTTTTTTTGTTATTTTTCTAAAGAAAGATTTATCGACTATGAGTCAAGTCACAAGTTATTAAGTTAGTTCTTTGATAAATTGAAGTTTTTTTTAATAAATAATACAAAATTAACACCTTTAATTGGCTTTTTAATTTCCTGTATGAATCTACCCCATGCCGTACGAAGGTACCCCACCTACTGTACGAACGTACCCCATACGTGGGGTACGTTCGTACAAATTACCTTATCACAGATAAATGGCTATAACCCTTTAACCTTATGACATATAACTTTAGAACTTTTTTATAACAAACTACAATATATTTGGTATACTTAGGTACATTAGTTAGATAAATTCGACAATTAATCATGACGTAAAAAAAAAATATCTAAAAACTGTACGAAGGGTAACCACTTTCCCCTAGGTATTAAAATAAATATTATCGAATTCCCCTCTATGGCTTGATTTATTGGTTAAACACAATAATCTATACTAATATTATAAAGCAGAAGAGTTTGTTTGAACGCGGAGAAGAACCACCGTATCTTAAACTAGCTTCCGCAAGCGGTTTCGCCCGCTTCCCATGAAAACTACTGCGCGCACCCGAATAAAAAGTAGCCTATAGTCTTCCTCGATAAATGGGCTGTCTAACACTGAAAGCATTTTTCAAATGGGACCAGTAGTTCCTGAGATTAGCGCGTACAACCAAACAAACAAACTCTTCAGCTTTATAATATTAAGTATAGATATAAGTAAATAAGTATATAAGTATAGATATACTATTACTGCAATATCCAAAGGTCTGCCACACGCAACCAAAACTCCTTTCACTTAGGAAATAGGTATGGGAAGTTTATACCTTATTGGATTAAGTTACGTTTGTTACTGATAGCTTAGTGGTTAAGTGGGCCGTGTTATAATTATATTTAGGTACCTACTTTCACATTCTTGCATGATATATAGTTCCCAGTGATTTTTCTGCAGCGTTCGTTAAGTGGGTTTACATACATTACATACTTACCAAGGAAAGTGCTAAAGATTGCGTAGTACTTAATAATTTTGACTCAGCTGTAGGACCTAAGAAATATGACTAGCATTCCTGTATTTAACCGGAAAACAGTGTTAGAGTTTGAAGGATAAGTAATTACTTAAGCAGATTACAAAATAACTACGTATTGTAGAACATTCGTAGAGGCTTGGCTACCTTTGGTCGAAGTCTAACAGCTTGCTAAGTGAATAGCTAGGTATATCTCAAAGTTATTACCTAAGTGCCTGTTGAGACAACGGCAACTCATTGTCTGGTCTACCCCTTGACCCACTTGCTGGCTACGTTGATACAAGCCACGATTTTTCGCTGTCCCTACTCACTCGAACCACTCGAACTTGTCATAGTTATGGGAATCTTACCTATATCTTACCTACATAATACACATAACTTCTCCTTACTGAGTGGTTAAACTTAGTCTAATGGCTTTAATATAGTTACAGTGCCAACATTTTTTCACCTACTAGACAAACTATAAATTTCTATCTAAGTAACTTAGAGATGGCATTTTAAAGCTTCTATACACAACGTGTTCTAACTGTACTTAAACAACGTGTTCGTTTAAAAAAAAAGGTAAATAATTGAAAATACTCAACGCTTGCTTAAAACGGAACGCATTGACAAATAGCAGCTGCTGTCAAAATCTAAAATGTCAAAGTCAAATTCACAAAAACAAGAAAAAAGTAACCCAATTTTCGTGGTTCTTGAATTAAAAGATATTTATCCTTTATTGTTATAATGGCATCGAAGGAGAATGCTGCTCCTCGGGACTGCCTGTCCTGTCGAATTGTTGGAGCCGTGGGAATGGTTGGCATTGGAGGTTATCTTGCTAACAGCGCCTGCAAAAATAAAAGTACAGCTGGAAAATACGCTTTATCTATGCTATCATTTGGTAAAGAGCATTTCTTATTCTATATTTGAATTCGTTCATTGAATATAATCGTTGTTGTTGTATCATCAGTCATGACCATTGCATACTTCTACTTGAATATTTTAGTTATAATCTAGTATTGCACCGTTTAAAAGCAGTGTACTTATTAGCATAATATATCACATTAATAGAATAGTTCGTTACATTATATTATTATATCATCATCTTCCTCCCCTTATCCCAATTTATTTGGGGTCAGCGCAGCATCTTTTCTTTTTCCATACTCTTCTATCTGCCGTCATCTACGGTTGATTAACTATAATTTTTTTGAAATAACAATCAGTGGCCCATATTTATGTAGTTATTACCTTATTGTATTGTTTAATATCAACATTAACTATTTATCCACGGTTTCACCCGATAAAGTATAGCCTCTGTTACTTGAGGATGGTGTAACTTCCCAACAATTAAATAATTTTTCAAGTCAGGAGATATCTATACTAATATTACAAAGCTGAAGAGTTTGTTTGTTTGTTTGAACGCGCTAATTTCAGGAAGTACTGGTCCGATTTGAAAAATTCTTTCAGTGTTAGATAGCCCATTTATCGAGGAAGGCTATAGGCTACTTTTTATCCGGGTGCGCCAAGTAATTCCCACGGGATGCAGGTGAAACCGCTGGCAGAATAGAGATAGCCAGCACATTAACATACTATTTTAGAATAGACATATAAGTAACAAATTTATTTAAAAAAGAGATGATAAAATTTTTAAAATATATGCTGTAGGTATGTAGTAATAATTTATTTTTACTTTTCTTGTTTCAGCCTTCATCTGTCTTGGAGTAGCAAGGTATAAGCAAACATTCCCCTTCAACAAAAATGAAGAATTTAAATCAAAAATGTAATCAAGATTACAAATTGAATACCTAGTTATTATGAATATAAAAATTAAATCATTAGTTTGTAAGCTGTAAAAATGTTTTGTAAAAAGATTAGTTAATTTCTTAATTGTAG
This sequence comes from Heliothis virescens, assembly GCA_002382865.2. Lineage (NCBI taxonomy): Eukaryota > Metazoa > Arthropoda > Insecta > Lepidoptera > Noctuidae > Heliothis > Heliothis virescens. The sequence continues at coordinate 10,105,133 of NWSH02000050.1, read as the reverse complement.
ATTTGTTTATTATGATATAATAAACTTCTGTTTATAAATGAATGCCACTACTATAATGATTCAATAGACTTATTATTAGGTACAGACAAAAGCAGGTCACGCTACCAAAATTGGTCAAATTTTACTAATCAAACATTAACCTTCCACTATTGTGATGAGGTCTAAAATCTATTGCAGAAATTCGACAGATTGTGGTAACTTGATTTGCTGTTGTCTGTACCTATGAAATACAGTAGAAGTATTTTTTTTTTCAAATGTAATAATATTTATGTAAGCTTTGTGTTGAAAATAGCGACATCTGTTATTTTAGTACGATGTTACTTGTGTTTTCTACATTGCCTTTAATCAGTTTAGTATCGTTAGCATGTATAGATGTCGTTATTTTCAATACCTTAAAAGGCTTATTTAGCTGGGTTGATCCAAAGCTTTGTAGAAGAAACAGTTGAGATAATTATATAGATAACATAGCCTTCTGTTCTGCTCTTGTCGTTTAAGCCATTTTTTGCCTGTTAATGCTAATCCCTGTACTTCCAATAGGTACTTACGTACTTCCGTCTCAATCTTCTTTGCTACTTACTTAACTGCCTCGTTGGTCTAGTGGTCGCATAGCCGACTGCTGTGCACAAGGTCTCGGGTTCGATTCCCGGGACGGGCCGAAATCGCTTTGTGGCTTTTAGGAACTTTCACAAAGCAGCCCGGTGTTAGAAATTGGTGATTGATACACCCGTGCATCGGAGAGCACGTTAATGTCGGTCCTGCGCCTGATCTCTCTCCGGTCGTGTCGGATTGCCGTCCCATCGGTTTATGAGAGTCAGAGAATAGGGAGTGCACCTGCGTCTGCGCAAATGCTTGAGCACTATGTCCTGCGCAGCTGGCTGATCTCCTTATATGAAAACAGCCGCCGTGGCCGGCTATCGGCTAGGACGCCATCATCATCATCTTCACTACTTACTTACCTATGTCTTATGTCTACATACTTATGTCTTCTCTTTTTTCTTACTTCTCTTCTACTTTTCTTCTCTCTATCTATAGGTGTAAGTATTTACTTATGCAATAGTTGTCTCATAAATACAAAGTACATTTCAATAATTATATAGGTATGCATTTTCATAAGTTATTACGGAATCCCTTGATCCAACATAATAAGCCTACTTTCGTGCACAAAATGACGAGAGCATGGCTTTTATTCAATTAATTACTGAAATAATGTAAGTCTCTGAAAGGACCCCTCCTACTTATCATGTAGGTAAGTAGCTGCTACCTACATATGGATGATAAACGTAGGGGAGTGATCAGAGTGATGTGAAATTGGGAGGGTAGATACTCTATCGCTAGAAATGTACGAATAATTTCGAACAAGTCCGAAGAAATTTACTGAAAATTAAGCTGCGTTCGCATGGACGAGTAGGTAGCTGAGAGAGTAAATTCTGTATACTTGCTGACTTTATATAAAAGTAGTGGTTTCCCACAGTTAGACCGACGGTAACCTGTTGCAACTTCGGAGATGTACCTTGCCAAAAGTGAACTTGTCAAAACGGTTCAGTACTTTTGGAGGGTCCCCTACCCTCCTTTTTTATCATCCTTTTTTGGAAAAACTTTTTTAGTATTTCCTATTTATAATGCGATAATAGACGTTAGTACAGATTTTAAAGGCTCCTCTGGCATTTCGATTATCTATGGGCGGTGAAAAATGCTTTCCATCAAGCGATCCCTCTTGTTCGGTTGCACCAACCACATTTTCCAACAAAAAATAAAACCATAATAAACGTTTTATAAACAACGCTTCTGTTAGCGGAACTACCCCCCGCACCCGGGTAAAAAGTGCCTATAGGCTTGCCCGATAAATGGGCTCTCTAACACCGAAATCTTTTTTCAAATCGAGCCAGTAATTCCTGAGATTAGCGCGTTCAAACAAACAAAAAACAAATTCTTCAGATTTGTATTAATAAGTTTAAAGATATAGACTAGTATAGATAGATAGACACTATTTATTGCAAGTAACATGTAGGTATGTACAGGTGAAAAGTGAAATTTGAACCGAGCTTTAGAACTTAATTAATTGTTTAATTGAGTGTATTGTATGCGTCGCATCGGCATTACAATTAGTTAATGACAGTTTTGATGTACCCATGCAACCTATAACAATGAGTGCGAAGTGCGAGTGTTAAGGTCAGATCGTCAGGTCGCTATTGTTCAATTCAGTTTTATGTGTTCATCGCAGTGTTTTGGTCTAAGACTACAACATACATTATGCTTTTAACTGAATAGGAGTTGTTGCAAAAACAACGGTACAAAATAGAGTAGTGCTATGTTTTTAGATAGCTAGACAAGTTACGGAAGATACCTATACCTACGAGTAGGTATTTAGTTAGCTCCTTAAGCTCTTCTATGTATAAAAACTACGATCTCTAAAAAACATATGTAACTACTTAGATGCTATTGATGATGGCGCCCTAGCCGATTGTCGGCCACGGCGGCTGTTCTCATATAAGGAGATCAGCCAGCTGCGCAGAACATATTATAGTGCACAAGCATTTGCGCAGACACAGGTGCACTCTCTATTCCCTCACTCTCATAACCCGATGGGACGGCAATTCGACACGACCGGAGAGAGATCAGGCGCAGGACCGACATTAACGTGCTCTCCGATGCACGGGTGTATCAAGCACCAACTTCCAACTCCAGGCTGCTTTGTGAAACTAAAACCTAGGCTCGATATGCTTACCTCTTCACAATTAGCATGCCCAAACGTTCATAACTTTTCCACCTTATCGCAGATATACCATAAAAATAAAATATAAAGCCCACAAGGGTAAGATAGAAACCCCGCGAACAATTAGAAGTTAAAAGGTTGCGACTAATACTGAACTCTTGTTACGCAGGTTAAATAAAGTAGGTACAGACGCCAGCACATCAATCCACTTCAAGCTGTCAATTTTTTTCAATAGATTTTCAGCCTTATACACAATAGTGGAAGGTTAATGTTCGATTGGTAAAATTTTACAGATTGGGGTAGGTTGAACCGGCGTCGTCTGTATCTACTTAATTATCGACTTAATGAAGTTTTAACTTTCTATTAGCGAGATAGTCAAATACTAACTGAATGAAACGCATGCTTATTATATTATTAGTGTTTGACTTCGGAAATTATTTGAATTGAAATTCTATTTTGGTATCCCGAGTCTCGAGTAATGGGTACCTACGTATTTAGGTTAGCATAAACCTATGCTCGGCGGGTTTAGGCTACTTGGTAGATTTTCATACAAGGATCTTTATGAGCAACTTATGTAGATACTGTAACCGTTCCTGATCAACCCTAGGCTGTAAAATTTTTCGATTTTCCTAACATATAAATTCCGCAGGTTTCCCCCGAAGGGGAAAAGGTTGCGCCCCGCCATCCGCGCAACCCTGTAGAGCTCGTCACCTTACTGGTCGCTCTTCCACCCGCTAGAGGGCCATGCATTACTTTTACTATTCGTTCCGTCTAATAAAAACTAAGGGAAGGGGTAGACGGAACGTCAGCAAATCAAAACAGACTAAACATGCAAAACAAATATAATTACTAATCTTACTGAGAGTGAGAGGAGTAGCAAACCCTAACCGGACATAATAAAGATACATAGCGCTTGCGTTATAGATAATAATNCTACAAGTTCCGTCTAATAAGAACTAAGGGAAGGGGTAGACGGAACGTCAGCAAATCAAATCAGACTACACATGCAGAGTACAAATATAACTATTAATCTAATAGAGAGTGAGAGGAGTAGCAAACCTATCCGGACATAATAAAGATACATAGAGCTTGCGTTATTTATAACAATAGAATACGGAGTGTAATAATAGTATATTCCCAGATTAGTGACGTGGGGCCACCATAGAGCGGCTGTCGCGTCGCACGCAGGTGAAATTTACGTAATTTGTGGCCAAAATAAAAAAAAGCAAAGTTACTCTGATTTTAAATTAGTAACATAATTTAGGAACAAGACATATGGCACCATCTATGAATGATCTTTAAAACGTTTGAAACTTTTTATTCAGATAAAACACAACACTTGATTTAAACAGTTTTGTTTGTTGAGTAATTTGTTACAATTTTAAGCTTTTATTCAACGACAACGTTTAAATTTTATTTAGTTTATATTTGGCGTAAAACTTAATGGACCCTATACCTTCAGGTTTATATCTTATTTTCGTATTACTAAATAGTTAACATTACTTATGATTTTATAAATATATAGGTTTGAATTTAAGTCTATATTTTATCAGTTTATTTCTTTTTGACACAGTGAAAAAGTTCATACTCAATTGCACTCAACCGCTATAGTTTNTCTTCACCAAAGTTAATGTTAATTTGTTGCTCTGTAATGGGAGTCTTACTTGTATGACGCATCCGATATGATACAGTTCCAACAAACTACGTATGCAACAGCAATATAATATATATACATATATATACAGCAGGTATTGCTGCAGGTACCTTAGCTGATTGAAAGTTCGAACGTCAACGGCAAGATCTTACAGCGCATAAAAACTCAGTTATCATCAATAGATTAGCGTGGTCAAGAGTCGACTAATCTATTTAATTACAAAATTCTTCCTACGAACAATATAAATGTAGGAGAAGGATTTAAAATAACAAATACTGTACGTCAGTAAGGTCAGAAAGATATCAAAATAGTCAAATGTACTCTTGGTAATTAACGTTTCCGTGCGCTTAATGTATAAAACTTCTTAAAGTTAATGACTTCGGCAAGCAACATCGTGTAATACTACTGTAATGTAATATTGTTAACCCGTGGGCAATTGCCTTTTTCTGATATACAAAATTATGTATAGTGGTAATCCTAAATCTCAAATAACGTCCTGTCGATAATATGCGTAGGTAACGTGTCACTATGACTTATTATACGGTGATTTCTATCCCTTCTTTCTATGTAAATAGCGAGTATTGTATAATATTTGGACAAAGGTCCAGCAAATAATAAACCGGATTCCTTTTTCGGTCAACCGCTTGCTCTTATTCCTTTAATTGTTTACCGCTTTTGCGGGGCTATGGGCTCCTGCGCATGCTTATAAGTTAAATGTACATACCAGGACCTCCTTTATGAGTATTGGGGATTGAGCAGCAGTACCTCCTTATTAACTCAGCCTACAACCGGTATCTCAGCTACCGCAACTCGATACCGCGTAAATTAGACGAACCGCCTACTGAAGCTTAATTATTCCTGAAATAGTCCGCACATATACAAATTAGAATGTTGCTCCAATTGGAATTTAGACGAGCTACTAAAAACGGTATAAGTTTGTATGCCAATAAGAATTTGATATACTAATGTGTATCCTAAGTGGATACCCCCCTCCGATTCTAAGAGGATAGACCTATTCTCAAATCTAACAAGATAAATGGTATATCGGGAGACATACCATATTTCCAATTTGATAATGCAGTTAGTACGTAGTGTCTTTTATTACCTGATATATAGGTAATGCGGATAATTGTATCCCCCATCCGACTCAAAATATGTGGCCAAATAGACAATGAAGTACATAATAAATATGTTGCCAAATAGACAATGAAGTACATAATGAGAGATGGTTATGGTCACCTAAAGATACGTTGTTAAAGCTAAAGTTTTACCAAACACTTGCTCGCATGTTATAGTGAAACATGGACGTAATCATAATTAGAACACAAAAATATCATTGTAAATTTTATGTAGATATCAATAATAAATTTAAAATGAAAACTTAGCTTCGCAACAGGTACCGCGCTACAGCTCTGGTGTCAGCCAAATCACGGTGATATTTATGAAGTTGTACAGTTGTACAGTCCCAACAGTGAAGACATGAATACGTGTCGAACATTTTATTATCCTGGAATTTAAAAAAAACCAACCAAGTATCTATTTTCTTATTTGACTTCAACTCTAATTATGGTCAAAGTCTTGTTAAGAATGGAATAAGACTTTGTTGTGGTTTATTAATCAATGTTGAATCAAAACAAGGCCATAATTAATAGTATGATTATAACATAATTTTCTATTGAATTATTGGTAAAATAATTTGCTACGTTGTGTTATTAAAATAAGGCGTCGAAATTATTGCCATAATGCATCGTCTATAATAATTCGATAAAGTATTAAATGATACGTTGTGTTTTAGTGTAGTAACCCATGACGTTCTTTTATTCTCGTTGCACTGATATAAATCAGTACATTTAATGACGAGAATCCTGGTCACGCAGCGCCAAATGTAACTGTTCCTGAGCAACCCTAGGCTGTAAAATTTTTCGATTTTCCTAACATATAAATTCCGCAGGTTTCCCCCGAAGGGGAAAAGGTTGCGCCCCGCCATCCGCGCAACCCTGTAGAGCTCGTCACCTTACTGGTCGCTCTTCCACCCGCTAGAGGGCCATGCATTACCTTTACTATAAGTTCCGTCTAATAAGAACTAAGGGAAGGGGTAGACGGAACGTCAGCAAATCAAATCAGACTAAACATGCAGAGTACAAATATAACTATTAATCTAATAGAGAGTGAGAGGAGTAGCAAACCCTATCCGGACATAATAAAGATACATAGAGCTTGCGTTATTTATGACAATAGAATACGGTGTGTAACAATAGTATATTCCCAGGTTAGTGACGTGGGGCCACCATAGAGCGGCTGTCGCGTCATACGTGTACGGCTAGGGCTAACATAGAGAATCCTAGACGTCACGTTCCCTAGACATAAAATACCTTACCCAATCCTAAGACAGAGTACTGCGAAGTACTCTACCATTGAGCGAGATAAAGTTCCACTTGGAATGGATACGCGTTATTAATAGATTCCCATTGCGGACCTATTCACCCATTGCAAAGTTTAAACTAGCGCAAGCGCAGTGTATGGTCGGTCGTTGGTAGTTTTCTCTATGAATACACCTGGTATACACCGAAGTGGTATTTCGTCACTTCCTCTTCCTTAATCTCCCCTGTCGTGGCGGCTTAGGCGAGTATTTCATCGGCCGTACCTTTCCATTTTCTGTGTTTCGCCAACATCACAAAATCAGTCAGAGACCCAGGGGGTCGAATGCGTGATGACAAGACACAGTGCCTAGCGTCCATTGGGACGGGACTATTGGTTTTGTTTGGGGAAGTTTGTGAAGCCTACCCCCGCTCCCTGGAAGAGTGCGTACAACAAATGCAAGACAGAGGAAACTGCCGGTTTGTCAGTCCATGAGAAGTAACTGTAACTAACGTTTGGTTCATTTGTATTCCATTTTGGAATAACGTGTATTCATAATGACGTAACATAAAATATATGGCTAGAGCCATAATATAGTAGTAGATTGCGCTCTGTCAATACGGTTCTGCCTTCCAATTGTGTATTCGACTTGTGATTGCCCTAGTCCACGGCAAGGGTGTGGGTGTGTAAATGTGTCATTAATGGAAGTGTAATAGAAGGCCTTCCCCGTTTCCCTATAACCAAACGCAGGTCTAAGATACCTCAATGTAGTCAGAAGGTAATATATAGATAGATTGTATAGAAGCACATTATGTACAGCAAGGCTCAGTAAGTAATCTTACGCTTACGCAATTGCACAGTATCATTACGCTTATTGCCATGTTTTGTTTTACGCTTTGCGATAAATACAATTAGTTACAAGTATCAAAACAGGTACAAGATACAGCCTCGGGATGTCAGTCACGGTCTTTGGTACGCCTGGAGTAGATGTTTAATAATAAGGATCACTCACCAGGTAGCAGCTCATAGTAAATTGTATTTGTCTTACTCAAAGCACCATCGCCAGACTCGATACTCACTCATTCTTCTAATTATCACTCACTTGATACAACTATTCTAACTTATTTCGTGCTAGGTACTATTTCTGGTACAAGTCTGACTAACTCTGACTGCCTAGTAATCAAGTACTAGTCTACTTCACGACCCGACACTGACTGTCCCGTCTTCAGTTACCTGAAAACCCTTGTGGCCTGNAATTAGTTACAAGTATCAAAACAGGTACAAGATACAGCCTCGGGATGTCAGTCACGGTCTTTGGTACGCCTGGAGTAGATGTTTAATAATAAGGATCACTCACCAGGTAGCAGCTCATAGTAAATTGTATTTGTCTTACTCAAAGCACCATCGCCAGACTCGATACTCACTCATTCTTCTAATTATCACTCACTTGATACAACTATTCTAACTTATTTCGTGCTAGGTACTATTTCCGGTACAAGTCTGGCTAACTCTGACTGCCTAGTAAATCAAGTACTAGTCTACTTCACGGCCCGACACTGACTGCCCCGTCTTCAGTTACCTGAAAACCCTTATGGCCTGCTATCCCTTCCTACTAATTTTCGAATCCCACTATCAGCTTTAACTTCACTCTGTTCATAAGGTTCAGTTTTGCACGTAATTACTTATTCGTTACATGATAGATTTATTAGTATTTTTTTGTGTGTGGACCTTTTCAATTGTTTCTAAAAAGGTCATCGCGCAAGTGCACCCTGTGGCGCGTTGCATTTCCTTATCGCCGTCTCTCAATTGCCTGAGGGCGTTAAGTGGTCTATACATGTAGCACTTGTATTCAACACTTTTTGCTAACGAATGTTTGGTAAAGTATTGTTCATAAAATATAAAGTTAATGTTTTTCTAAGAGGCCCGTCATCGTGGCGCCTTACAATATATTAAGTGTTTTAACCGACTGCGCAAGAAGGAGGGTTATGTTTTGTATCTAACAATTAATAGGGTAGGTACATGACGACAGTCACAATACCCATACCAAAAATATTATGAACTCGAATTACCATAAACTTTCTAAATTTTCTTTTTTGTGCACTCAGATATTCCATCAAATTTTTGTTTATATGTCAGTCCTACCTCTGAATTAATCAGAAACTAAGCTTTTCCTTATTACATCTAAGTATAAAAATTTCACTGCTTTTTTTTCTCTGAAAACCTTGACCCAATTCCGAGTTGGTTGAATTACTTATTTCATACCTGTGTTGGTTTACCAAAATTCACAAATATCCGCTTCCAAAATCCGCAAAAGAAAAACCAACGAATAGACACCAAAAATGACACGTAGGTACTTATGTACTTAATACTTTTATTTTCACTTTATGATGTATATGAAACAAGCATCGTCATTATTAATTTGTATACTTACTTAATTACCTACTTCTACTTTTAAGGGTTAAAGAGCTTTTTGTTTTTCCAATGGCAAACAGCCTGGAAACAGAGTGAACGGAAAATGATCTAAACATAGTATTGACTATTTTATTATACCTACATAAAAAAACGATTGACTACACCTGCATTCTGAAGTTCCCGACTATCACCGATGATGAGCTGTAGATGCAGATACCTTAACACTGCTATAATTGCAGACCTACTCAGCATTTACTTTTTTATGTAGCCTATGTAGGACAGATACAGGTAATCTACATTGTAGAGTTTTGTGAAAAAACTGCGCCGTAAATTCGACCCCTAATCGGTCAAAAAATACGATACAAATTCCATGAATATTAACATCGGCCACGTCAATTTTCATAGATATGCAAATTCATTTATTCTCTGTTTATACTGTCTCTTCATATCGAAGGATTTGATGCATCCATTGCTCCTTTGTTTTACGAACAATCGGTTCGAGTTCGTTCTAAGGCAGCGATGGGTCTTTCAATCCAACGTATGCCGTCTTGGGCCAATTTGTAGGGGGATCATTAGAATTCTGCTGGCGAAGTTGCTGTGATAAATAAAGATGCCGGGACTATCAGTCAAGCTTAGCCTTGTTGATATTGTTGGGACTTGGCGTTAATTTGTTTTCGTTGGCACAGCTGACGGTGGAAATCTGGAGCGATATGTAGGTAGCTTTTATAGGTAGCAATCCAATCAAAAATCAATATTTTAGTTAGGTACAGTTTGTGTCTAATACTTATATCCCTAAACTGAATTAAATCCGTGGATTATCTTATTCCACCTTACCTTAAACTTCATTTGGTTAGACTGCTTAAGCAAAGCTGAGACTAAAAGCTACATAGAAGATTATCAGAAAAAAACTCAATATTTGTATCTTTCAATGTTACAAACACATTTTCTGATCTTTTCTTTCAGTCAAACCAAGAATATGATTCCCATTGCAGCTAAAATCAAACAATTTTGGTCCATTATACCTACCTAACATGCAGTCATAAGGACCAAAATTGCACAAAGGACTTCATTCCACTACAGAGTCATTTTCTCACCATAACCTTCACCCAAATCATGGTGCCAAAGTAATGTTACCTCATTGGCCTTCCACTCGCGGATTAAATAAGAAAAATCACGTTACCATTGCTTTCATGTCATGAATGGGCACTCAAGCTATTCAGGAGAGGGCAAGCTTACATAACGATGTGTTTATTCATCACGCCTTTATGCACTCTGGAGTGTGGCAGATACGTGGTAGAAATCTGAGGAATTTGAACTGGTTTTTTTTTACCTTTATGACTTCAATATCTCCTTTAAGTGATTTATTAGATACTAGCTTCTGCCAGCGGTTTCACCCACGTCCCGCGGGAAATACTCGGCACCCTAAGGTAGACTGGCAGAGAACGCCTAAGGCGTTAAGTCCGCCGTTGTACATTTGTGCAAAAAGTATAAATAAATAAATAAATAAAAAATAACCTTTAGCCTTCCCCAATAATTGGGCTATCTAACACTGAAATATTTTTTCAAATCGGACCAGTAATTCCTGAGATTAGCGCGTTCAAACAAACAAAGAAACAAACTCTTCAGTTTTATAATATTTGTGTAGGTAAATAAAAAAAATACAATGATAAGAGATACTGAAAGGTGCACAGGAACAAGGAGCAAATTACCTTTCTCCTCTATTCTCAAATTTAATCCAACACTAATGATAATGCAACACTATTTTCAAAACTCGTAGCTTTTCGTCACACGTCTCATACGACTGCTTTTCTTCTAAACACGTACAACTTTATTTTATTTACCTAACCGCAAAAAAAAACAGATCTATGTATAAAAATAGCGCCAACATTATTCAATCGTCTTCTCCATAATCCATTTCGTTTTCCATCTTCCCGTTGAGTAGGCATATAGCTACTTATCTGCAAATAAAATAAAGTGCAATGGAGCCAAGCCAAGGCCCCTACTACCTACTTACTTAATGGTTTTGCCAGATCATTTTGCAATTTTATTTAGAAACTGTTGTTTTTGCACATGTTAGCCAGGCTATTATTTATGATATACTTATATGCAATATGTTTTAAAAAGCTCCAAAGACCAGCGAAATAGTCTCATCATCATTTTTATCGACCCACTGCTGGACACAGACCTCCTCCGAAGAAGGATTGAGCGTTAATCATGACGCTTGCTCAGTGCGCGTTGATAATTTCAGACTTTATAGTCCAGGCTTCCTCGAAATGTTATCCTTCTCATTCATTCAGTTATTGGTGCCCAAGATATACATAAAAGGCACAAATAACTTAAAAAAGTTGCATTGGTACTTGCTTGACCTGAATTAAGTAGAACCCACAGACTCATACATGAGACGGTGTTTTAACCACGACTTAGCAACAATTTACGTCACCGATTAAACAACGTGCTCTGTACTATAAAGTTAACACATTCAGTGTTTAAACCCCTTCCCCGAAGAGATTATTTTATGGAGCTGTAAACTATGGGCTGATTTCACCATGGACTTTAACGTCTATACGTGCTAATCTGAGATCACGTCAACAGTGGTCTTCAGTCCCCCTTTCGATAAGCAAAATAAACTGGTTTTGACTTATTTTAAAAAATAAAACTTAAAAGAAAACTCCATAGTTTCTCTAACCTTAGCTCTGAAAACATAATGGTTAGGTACCTCCTTGCCATTTTTTTTAATGAATCGAATAAGCCATATTTACATAAAAAGTCACACAGTAATCAGAGTACCTAGATCATGATAATAATTATTTGTACTGCTAAGCTGTAAACTACGTTAAGAACGGTAGAATCAACTCTCCCGTTATCAGCCATAACTCAACAGTGTAGGTAATATTAATGGTCCACCTCACGCGTTGACGTAAAATGCAGTGTGTGCTGAATTTCTTATTAAATGCACTTTATACAACATCCATTTATTACGTCACTACTATGTACTGTGCTTTATCTACCTGTAAGCTGGTAGCAGTTGTTTATTTAAAAGTTTGAGTGGCTGTAGTGAGGGGAATGTTTATCGATAAACAGTTCGTGGTTTTAGAGCTAGCGGTGTGTCGTCAATTGTTTTTGCTAACATTATTTTGACTATATGCAGGTTGTTCTAAAATTGCGGCATACAATATGTTACTCATATAACAGCTCAGTTCATTAGGCCTGCCTAAGGGTCTAGGCTTTACCCATTTCTCCGTGGTAGAATTAAATTACAGACAAACAGATTAACTTTCGGATTTATGATTATTAAGTGTGCACGTTTAAGGCGACCTTTACTTTTCCTTCACAAAACTTTCAATGTCATAAGACCACCTCAAAAGGAGTCAAACAGAGCGTTAATTACTTTCCTTCAAAAACAGACTCTTTGATAGTTAAATGCATGTCAACCCGCCCGTCCATTTAACCCTCCTTAGTCTGTACTAAAATAGAAATAAAATCAATACAAAAAGGACCACAACAATACATAATGTGTGACACAATTATGACGTCAAAATTGTATCAAATCTGAAACGCGCACAAAATTCTTTTAGGTACTGCTTATTACGTCGTGATAAGTTGTGACAGCCTACTTTCGGCAGTAACTTAGTTTCCTCGGAAATTGCTTGCTTTATGAAGACGTGTATGGAAAAGCAAAACAAAACCATAAATAAAATATACCTGACACTTCATTCTTTATTTTATTAAGAAAAAAATCGTCGTCAAACAAATGAACGAGACGGTTTCAAAAATGGAAGTCGGTTTGATAAATTTAAATCTTCGAATTTAATGTTCGTTTTTCATTTGAATTATCCCATCTGTATGGTAATGTTAGCAGATGAGCAGTGTACGATTACTTCGACGCAATAAAGTCAACTTCGCGACAGATCACGGCGTGACGGCGGGGTAAACAAGTCGGTTTAATGATAAGAAGAGAGTCGCCGCCAACCAGTCGCGCGCGCCCGCCCGCCCAACGCACGTGTGTGAAGTTGCAACAGATAACAACAAATACTTAGTTAAATTCAACCTTATGGGTGAGTCACCTCATTTTTATAAAAGTTTTATTTTTTAGTATTATGTCGTGGATTCGAATTGTAAATATATTTTTTTCGCATTATTTTTGTAGTAATATTTTTTTCAGTTTCAGTGTTTCTTTTTCAAGTTTTTTATTTATTAATCTTTTGAGTGCTTCTCTTTATAAGTTTTCAAATGGTTATTTTTTATTTGAAAGTGACTAATCATTATGTGAAGTAAATTTTTGTGACAATGAATTATGAATGACGCGTGATATTACATACTTCGTTAACACGTTACCATAATGTAATGGAATGACAAACTGTTGGCTTCCAGGAATAATTCACACGTTTTCAGTTAATCGAAGTGTTATTATATTTAAGTGCCTTTTCATAATGACATATGTTCACTTTAATAGTTTGAGAACTGTAAGTGGCAGTCAACATTAGAATCTCTATAAGTTTTTGAGCTCAGATATAATCCCAGATTACCTTTAGGCAGCTGTATAATTGCTTTAGTAGTACCGAAATGAGATTTTCTTTGAGTTGACTTACGATGAGTAAATATCTCAGTGTAATGTGAAGCGGAAAAGACGCGTGGCATATGACACGTTCTTGTTTACTAGCTAATAATACTTGAGATATACTCCTTTCTAAAATCGAACTAAATTTCATAGCTAAATGATATTATTAAAGCTAAATATAAAATATTGGTCCTTCCATCCGCAGAATATAGCTACAAGTGTAGTTTCACCTATAATCCATGCACGACATACACTGGATCGATGTAACGATTGTACGCAACTAATTTCGTTATCAACAGATAAGCAGTGGGCTGAGAGGCGCGACTATGAGACACCGTTGGACTACGTGTACAAAAACATGGAGAAGGAATCAACTACGAAGGTTGTAGAGGCGATGTCTGAAGCCAGGGTCGGGATGTCCTCCTGGGAGGTGCACGGGAACATGTGGAGCGCAGCTGTGGGAGCAGTGATTGGTGCAGGAACTGTGCTGCTGATTGCTGCTGCCATTTTTATGTGGAGGAAGCCGAGGCGGCAGGAGTTACCGCTGTTGGCACCGATGGATGTGGCGCATAATGTGAGTACCTAGTTTATTCTTTAACTGTCTGGAAATGTATTATTATATTGCATAAATTTACATCACCTTACCTTTACCCAGCAGTGGGACAATATAGGCTATGCATATATGTACAATGTAATACGATTTGATTATAAATTCATATACTTACTTATAGAGAAACATTGCTTGTATGACGTCGAGTGCAAAATCAAATAAATAAGCTACCTAATTAAAATAACCCTTTACCTTTATTTAACTGTAGTATAGAACAGTTAGATGCTGTGAATTCTTTTTGCGATTCTTACGTAAATCTTAATAAGTTTTCTTATTATTTAAAAAGGAAAATAACCATGGCTCGCCCCACAATACTGCAAAAAACATTGATCGTAAATTGCATTCCTAACTGCGGACTGGATTTAGATTTCTTTGCTTCCATTTGTTAGCAGTGCAATAGGAATCGACTGATTGTTAGTAACTGGATACTAGATTGCAGTAGACGCTGGCTTCGTAAACAAACAGAGGAATAAATATGTTCGGGGAAAACTAATAGAATATTCCTCGACAGTTGTAGAACATAGGACATACCATATGATATAGGACTAGAGATTCTGGTAGGAGCAGTGGTAGGGATATCTTAGTTCAATATCTATACTAATATTATAAAGCTGAAGAATTTGTTTGTTTGTTTGAACGCGCTAATCTCAGGAAGTACTGGTGCGATTTGAGAAATTCTTTGAGTGTTAGATAGCCCATTTATCGAGGAAGGCTATAAGCTACTTTTTATCCGGGTGCACCGAGTAGTTCCCACGGGACGCGGGTGAAACCGCTGGCAGAAGCTAGTTATAAATAAGAATAATAGTACTCAAAAAAATTGTGTCTGTTTTATATTTATAAAAGTATTGTAAGGTAAATATATTGTTTGTTTTCACCAGCTAATTATCACACATGATATGTCACAACAAAAATAGCCTTCCAAAACACAGCCTCAAGGCTATCCTAAAATAAAATGTCCGAACCCCAAATTATTTATAGTTACAAAAATAACCTTACAGGTATTCAAAGGCTTTATGTCGCCATAAAAATCCCAGATATTAAATATAATATTCTATTTATTTAAAAGAAACACGGGCCGTGTGGGAAGAGCTTATATACAGACATGAAAGGTCTATTTGATACTCTCTTTTGAAGCTGCCGTGTCTTTTGTGATTATCTACGTCTTAGTCACACGTGTGTCCGATGGATATGTAAGGGATGGCCAACCAATGGCACGTGTGTCCGTGGTGGCACGCTAAAATAAAACTGGACACGCCGTTACTTTGCATCTAAATTATTGCAATTAAAATTGTGTACAATTAGTTGTTTCACGCGGTATCAACCACATAACTAGGGAACTACTTTCCACAAACGGAAGAAGTGGAGCTAGAAATGTTATTTAGAGACTCGAGCATTCTAATCTATACTTCTAAACTAATATAATAAACAGGAATCATGATTTTTGTTTGAACCTTAAAAGCTCCGAACTACTGGACCGATTTAAAAAAATCTTTCACCGTTGGGAAGCTAGACTACCCCGAGTAAAATAGGCTATATTTTATCCGGATATGGGCAATAGTTTCCATGGGACGCGGGTGAAACCGCGGGAAAACAGTTGGTGGTGAAATGTTATTGAAAGTAGCTAATTCGTTTCTTAATGAAGATTATTTGTTTGAAGGCTCGCCGCTGAAGCCACTGTTACATTGAATATTTTTAAAGGAATTTGGCTCACAAGTCGATAAAGCTTCGCCATCCCTGATCTATATAAAGCGACAAGTTTAAATCACAGATTAATAGTTACTTAATAGTTACTTGGTGAAATCTCTATTGAGTCATTGCCAACACGCGTGACCGCTGGACGTTCTAGGGTTAATCTACACATCGGTTTGATTAGAAGCGAAGTTTTAATTATGCAAGGTGGAAGGAAGTTTATGGATAGCGGTTTTAGAGTCTACGAAGTAAACTCGCAAGGTCATTGAACATGACCGTCAGATATCTAAAATAAGCTTCGAATGCGTGACCGAATGCTATCAAGACTTTTAGTCATGGATCTTGTGTAATAAGTAAAGCTTTTTTTCTTGGAAGTCGAGAATAGAAAATAATGATAATTGTGAAAGACAAAAGTATGGCAAAGTTGAATTTTCTGACGACTTTCATTTAAGAATATCAATTATTAGCCTCTGCCAGCGGTTTTTCCCGCATCCCTTGGGAACTTCTCCGCGCACCCGGGTACAAAGTAGCCTATAGCCTTCCTCGATAAATGGGCTATTTAACACTCAAAGAATTTTTCAAATCGGACCAGTAGTACCTGAGATTAGCGCGTTCAAGCAAAAAAACTTCAACTTTATAATATTAGTATAGATATGCAAAGATAGCGACTATTATAGTGCCACCGCATTTTTCGTGCAGTTAACACCTATCACTTTTCACGGGATGACTGACTTATTTCTATTGACTGACACAGCTGTCAAAAACGGTCAGACTTTAGATACGTATTAACACAGTACCTAATTTATTTCACTAAGTAGTACTTATACATAGAGGAACTGCAGCATATTTGGGATACTGCAGGTAACTTGGAATACCCCGGTATCTAAATAATTATCAACGCCATCTATTTTCTTTTGCCGTAAAGATAACGTCCTAAGACACACTACGACATCTAGCATTAAAAACAGAACGCAATTTTGACATTCCGGCTACCAGCTCCGACGAAACAAAATGACAAAATTCAAAACTTTTTTGGTAAGTATGCAAACAGTGATAATTATTTACTCTCATGCGTAAAATATTTAGTGTAATAATTCAAACTGTTATGTGACCTTTTCAGTTAATGATTTTACTTTGATTTTCTGAATATTTCTAGGATTGAAAATGTGACATGCCGTTTTAGATTAGGATGGTATGTTGTTAATTTGGGATACTACACGTGAACATATTTTTTTTTTAGAAATTGCAACATTTCAAGCTTACAAAGAGAGAAAGAGGTGGGAGAAGGAAGAAATGGCCGCTGCTACCGCCAATCAAAAGATATAAGACTGTTACAAAAATATGATTGTTGTGAATATAATTTGGAATACTATATTCCAAATTACCTGCCCTATAAGTCAATTCACAATTTTTTTAATTTGTAGTTATTTTTGTTTTTTGATAAGGTTCCTGACTTTTGTTTTATATGATAGTTATTAATATTATAGTTTAATAGTTTTTCAAGTAATAAACGTATTTTTTATTGAGCTATCCCTTTTTTCTTTAAATTTATTCTCAAAAAACAAACTGGTATTCCAAATATGCTGCACTTACTCTACGTATGTAGTACAGAAGATAGGACATCAAGTTACCACAATCTTCCAAATTTCAACTTTAGATTTTCAACCTTATCACAATAGTGGAAGGTTAATTTTCGATTGGTAAAATTTGACAGATTCGGGTACCGTGATCAGCTATCGTCTGTACAAGCCTTCATTACTTTAAAGCTAATCTGATCCAATTTACGTGGGTACGTGTTTAGTTGTACAAAGAGTTCGCATGTCAAATGGATGCTACGTGACGCTGCACCGTTTAGCTCCTCTTTAATAACTTTACGAAGACGTCTCGAAGGACCAAGTCTGCACTTTAATTGTGTTTTCGACTGTATTTTTCAGCGAATTTTTTCACTGAAGTTTTTTGTTTCTGTTTTCGTAATACTAATTCAGTCGCATCCAGTGATTATTTTAACCCTTTTTTGAAGAAAACAGTCAGTCTAAGAGCAAAATTACATGTTTTTTTATCTGTTTGGTACCCCGTTGTCGTACGTTAAATGTGATTGACTAGCGTCCGCCAGCGGTTTCACTCGCGTCCCAAGAGAACTCTGCGTACATAGCGATAAAAGGAATTTGTAGCCTTCATCGATAGTTGAATATCTTACACTAAATTTTATTTGTA
This sequence comes from Heliothis virescens, assembly GCA_002382865.2. Taxonomy (NCBI): domain Eukaryota; kingdom Metazoa; phylum Arthropoda; class Insecta; order Lepidoptera; family Noctuidae; genus Heliothis; species Heliothis virescens. Next base: position 10,086,925 of record NWSH02000050.1, on the reverse strand, counting down.
ATCGGACTAGTAGCTAGTAGTTCCTGAGATTAGCATGTTCAAGCAAACAAACGAACAAACTCTTTAGCTTTATAATATTAGTACCTATAGAAAACAAAGTTACTCGTACCATCAAATAATCTTTTTATGTATTTTATTTATGTTGTGGTACATGTAGGTACGTACGTAGTAAGTGAATGTCATGAAATTGAATTTTTATTTATGTATTTCTGTTTATGTGCCTTCTGCCTTAATTCATATGATATTACTTACCTATACCCACTTGTGAAATAGCTTTTCTTAAGTCTTAATGCAAACAGCTAGAGACTGCATAAAGAGCTTATTATCATAAGATTCCAAGTTTTTCCTCCCTGTTAGTTGAAACAAAGTTAATTAAAAAGCTTCTTTAACTAAAGTGAATTAACTGTGAACTACACCTACACCTTGTGTAACTTATTAACATACTGCAAAAATAACACTTATCTATATAGATAAAGATACCCAGCTTTTGTTGTAATGCACTCTACCATCATGAACTTTAAATTATCAATTTTATGAAGAAAGACATTCTCGAAACTACAGTATTAACGACCAGTTTCACAGGTTCCAAAGAGAGAGAGAGTTCTTAAAAGCTATCTGACAGATCATGTCATATGGCACTATATCTGTCAGATAGCTATTCAGGACTCTATCTGGAACCTATGAAACTGGCCGATTATGCTAGTAAACTTATAAAAACAATATTTTCCTTAGTCACAATGGCCATTTTAATTCCATCAGGAAGGAGTCCAAGACAATTACTGTGTTCACTAATAACATCTTATGGGGCCCCATGTCCCCTGCCACGCGAAGTAGTTAAAGCAATATCTCCTGGCTTCCCGTGGGGTTTCAGTAGCCTCCCGTTGCATTGACATAATGTCATTGTTTTATCAATCTTACACCGTCGCCTTAAGGTCGGTTTTAGTATGGTTCATTACTGTGTCATAAAAACCTATTAGCACCCTATTACTATAATTTGTACTGAAAATAATTTAGAGTGATTGTTCTTTGTTTTTAATTGAAATCAATGTTTAAAGTTTAGTGTTCAAGACATACAGGGTTGGAATTTTGTTTTTTGCATAAAGTTAAAAAAAAATGGTGTTTTTCAACTTGGTATGTAGTATGAGATTTATTTGTAAACTATTTTAAAAAAAGGAGTAGATTTTCTATTCGACTGTAGATATGTATTGACTGTATGTACAGACGACAGCAGGTCAACGTATACCAATCTGTCAAATTTTACCAATCAAATATTAACCTACCGCCATTGCGATAAGGTTGAAAATCTATCGCAGAAATTTGACAGATTGTGGTAACTTGATGTGCTGTCGTCTGTACGTACAATATTCTTTTTAGATTATAAGAGTGTGTACTTCTGAGACTCTTAAAGTCGTTGGAAAAATAACCACAGCTGAAATCTCGAGAGACAGACTTCAGGAAAGAAAACTATACAAAGATTCCTTTTCCACTTTTCTTTGTTTTAGAAAACGTCTTTTATGATTTTAATGCTGAGTGTTTGGTATAAAAAAGTCTCTAAAAATAACTAAAACAAACTTCCAGAATTCTATTGAATTCCTATTCAACCAGTGGTCTTAAAATACGTGGCTAAAAACAATGCTCAAACATTGTGTTTATTAAGCGACTAGCTTCTGCCAGTGGTTCCACCCGCGTACCGTGGGAACTACTCGGCGCACTCGGATAAAAAGTAGCCTATAGCCTTTCTCTGTAAATGGGCTATCTAACACTGAAAGAATTTTTCGAATCGGACCAGTAGTTCCTGATATTAGCGCGTTCAAACAAACAAAGTCTTCAGCTTTATAATATCAGTATAGAAGACAACTCCCATCTATATTATCCAAAATGTACTGAAAATATACGTCGTATTTCAACAATTGTAAACACAAATGGTCTGTGATTTAATTCGGGACATATAAGCTACATTCACGCGAAACACAGCAGTCAATCTTGCACACTTCCTTGATTAAACTGTGTTATGGTGTTATGACATGCTTATAACTGTCATTGTATAGGTTCAATGGCGCCGTATATTGTTTTGTTGTCTTTAAGGATAATGTCTTGAAAACAACACTGAGAATTATTGTCATTCTTCTAGATAAACGAGTTCAGAGTTCAGAGTTGTAGGTAGCTATCTGACACCATATAAAAAACATCAACATTAAAACATATCTATGGCTCTATATGTCAGATAGTTATCTAAATATCTATTTGGGACCTGTGAAAGTAGCCGTAAATGCTTAAACTCAAACTGGTCCTTCGGTTCGCGCATCAGGATTATCCTCTTATAAAGTCTATTTTTATTCTTTACATAATTATGTGTCACTAGCTACCACCCATAGTTTCACCCGAGGAACCCGGTCCCGAGGGAATTGCTTCACGCACATATGTAGATATGAAACAACCTGCATATAATTTCAATCAATCGGTATAATTCAATATTATTACTGCCAACTTTAGTTAAGTTTCATTAAAAACCATTCAATAGGTTTTGTGTTACAGAGTAACCAACTACTTTATTATATAATTTGCTTCTATTAATACAGCTTCGTTACACCTGAAAATAAAATTATTCAAACAAAATCCCGAATTTCCTCAAACTCACAAGTTCTCGAGCACCAAAACCATTCATTCTTCAACCTGACGCTTGACACACGTCACAACTTTTATGACTTTCTATTTTCCTGTTATGTTCTATGTTTATAATATCGTTTTTGACATTTGACATTTGCGTCTTTTGACACATTCCTATTTCAAACTTTTCAAGCGCGAAGTTAATTCGTGTTTGGTTGTACAAATTAAAGGTTCCGTCTGTCAACTTGTAATCACATTACGAATTTATTATGGCGGCTACTGAAATATATGAAAATACTTGCACATACAAGACGCAAACATTGAAATTAATGTACAGAAGACAGCAGGTCACGGTACGCGAATCTGTCAAATTTTACCGATCGAACATTAACCTTCCATTATTGTGATAAGGTTGAAAATCTATTACAGAAATTTTACAGATTGTGGTAACTTGATTTGTTGTCGTCTCTACCTTTATTCTTTAATAAATTGTGTTTGTTTGTTTTTATTATATTGTACTAGCTTCCGCTACCTGTTTCACTCGCTCTTTGAGTTTATTACATCGCGTATCGGGATAAAAAGTAGCCTGTATGTTATTCTGATATATAAGCTTAGTTCGTTTTTGCGTGAATGAGTAACAAACGTACCTACCTATATACTTACATCTTCACACACTTTATATTAATAGGATTGATTGGTTAGACATACAACATTAGAAATACAACTTTTAGTTCATACAAACAGTTTATCACGAAAGCTTACAACTATAACATTCTGATTGATCAAACATTGCATTTGCCGTTAAATCATAGATGCGTGACTAACGTAGATATAACGAGTAACAACATTCTGCAAATAGAGATTGAAAAAGATGTCCTACATCGCATTTGATTACTGCCAGACCGAATAGAATTACGTCAACATATTCGCAGTCACACAATACGATACGGATACATAAATTTGATTATCGGTGAACCAGATTTGAATAGGAACCTGGCTTTGAGTTACCTATAATAACTACATAAGCCTACCTGATATACGGTATATGATATTGGTATCTGCTTAAGATCTCTTTGCCCAAAAACTTAATAAAGGTAAAGCGTGTTCTTATAATGACATGAAAAGGACCCATTTGTTGACAAGTTACGTGTATCAACAACTTCGTCCTTGGGGACATACTTACCGTCTTTGAATCTATAGGTTTTTTTAGAAAAAAAATAATAAAAATTGGTTTGTTTGTAAATTGTGGAAGGCTACTGAATCTACTGAATCGATTTGAAAAATTATTAAAATTTAATTAAAATTTTAACATTGAACTTAATTTTCGTAATTAGAATGCCAACATCGTTTTCTTAATTATACAAGAAGCAGCCAAATATTTTCCTTTTTTGAAGGAAAAAAGTATTTTTTGTGATCAATTTCTATTACAATATTACAAGCAGTAAGATCCTTCCTAAGTTTTCTATAAAAATCTCAAATCTTGCACAAACTCAGCACAAATCACATGCTTCAAAAAACCTCGTCTCTAAAACGAGTTAATTAACGAAGCACCTGCTTAACCCAAGCCTTTCTCATTATAAATAGAACCTCTATAAGAACCTTTGAGCTAAAATTCCTTTGTTATTTCTATTTATACTTTCTTCTAATTAAAAGTTGACGGGCACTTATGGCACCTACAGATAGATAAGGTGACATGTTTAATTAACCTGGAAGACCCCTATTCTATTTCATGCAGTATATGATACTTACTTCGTATTTTAAGATCAGTATCATATTAACCAAGAAGCAAGTAAAGAAAAATATAGTTGGAAAACTGTGACCTTTGAACAGGGATTATGTTGCTACAGTAAACTTCATTTTTATAAGAAGAAAAATACTAAGCTTTTCATCCAGTTTCCATAATCGTGTAAGCGTACTTTTGCTTCATCCTTACGTATCTTAAAATCAAGAAATATAGCGAGCAAACTGTATGTGTACACATCTTTTATCATTAAAAATGTATTCTTTAAAATCATTCATATAAAAATATTAAGTATGTCAAAATGGATTTTCTCAGTAAATTCATTACCTTGTGATTAACTTCTACAATATTTATATAAACACCGTCATATACTTCAGTTTAAAATAGATATTGCATATTCCGCTTGATGTCAATTGCACAGCCCAGTCACCCGGTTATCTTTCCATTATAAAAGGTAGTAGACACGTGACTTTGTTCCGTTTATATCCCGTATCTATAATAATAAAATCTGCTGTTTCATTTTCCTATCATAGTTTTTCACGTTTTATTTGTTTTAATATATTTGTTTTGTTGCTTTCCTTTTTCTTTTATCTAATCCTTCAGACAACATCAAATATACCTACCTCTTAGCCAGCATGAGATTTTTTCGTAAAAGTATTCGTATTTTGATTAAGAAACCACGTAAGCTAGAGGAAAGCAAAACAGGGAATTTGATTACTGATTCATTTCTTTTAATAAAAAATAATTTATTTAAAAAATATACATTTAAAAATTCAAACTAATTACAATAACTTCCATACCAAAAACTATTGTAGTTTCCATTTTGGTTTTTAATTAGCTCATTTTAAAATTCGAACAAGAGCAAAACATGTTCAAATGTTTCTGAAGTTCTGTTAGTGAAACCATAAATTAACTTTAAAACAATTTTCTATGAAAGACGAAGTGACTTGTGAACTTCAGTAAGTTAGTATGTAAATAAATATTAATATTTATGAATCAGCAATGCGTGAGGACTGCGTTAAATGTATCTTTCTTTATGTATAAAGTTAAGAACTTGAGGCGAATTCTTTTTACGAGCAAGTTCTTGAAATAATTAAGTTTACGTGCAGATGCCAGCAGGTCAAGCTGAATCCGTCAAATAATCGAACATTAACTTTCCACTATTGTCATAAGGTTGAAAATCTATTAAAGATATTTGATTTTGAGTGAAGTAGGTGTATGTGCTGGCGTCTGTATCTAAGTACGACGCAATAAACTTTGTCTTAGATATGTTATACCCAGGACGACAATTCCCGAATAAGATGTGGGATTATATGTAATGATTCCTATACATGTAATTTTTGATGTTTCTCCATATGCTTCATTATAACAGAATTGGGCTGATGTATGTTGATGAACCGAATTAATAAATAAATAATTGTACCGAACTAAAAGGGAGACCACCTGAGTACATCGGCAATGCGACACTCAATCTTGACATACCCGGCAACAGGAGCAGAGGAAGGCCAAAGTTACGGTGGATGAGTGCCGTAAAGAAAGATTATGGAAAGCTGCGGACTCGTAGAAGAAGATGTCCAGGACAGAGCGAAGTGGAAGAAGAGGATAAGGAAAGCGGACCCCGTCACGAGACGGGACAAACGCTAGGAAGAAGAAGAAGAAGAAGAAATTGTACCGAACTAATTGTGTGTCCTTTTACTGGACGCAGTAAAAAAACGGTTTCCGTGATTTTTCCTGTAGTAAAAGTTGAAAACTTCGTTTTTAAACGAACTACGGTTCTTTTACACATAAATCTTTTTATGTTCACCTTAACCTAGTAAACTCGACCATACACTAGTTCGCTGTACTTATTAAAACACTAAAACTTTCAACAGCGCCATCTACTGGTACTTCATCGTCTCCCTTACCTTTCCCACAGAACATAATATGTTCTGTGCCTTCTCCAACTATGTTAGGGTCGGCTTTTACCGCCATCTATCGGTACTTTCTCTAAACTAACTAAGAGATCCCAGAGCGCTGTACCTTTCCAAACGTCCAACTACCTCACGTTGAGCCGCAACGAGTTTTACCTTCGAGGGGTTTCTGAAAACTCTTCACAGGTGGTGTTGGTGGTACAAAAAGTAACACGAATTACAAGACAAGTAGGTGTTTTTGGTTAAAACTGGTGTACAGCTTTTTCAAGAATTGGAACCACCAAAGACGTGTTAAATCAAATCAATCACAATACTTTTTGTCGACTGCTGTGACGCCTCTTTTTTAAATATTTTACAAAAAAACTAGCTGTTTTAGGTAGTTTCAACTGTCCTTATTAACCGCAGCTAGCAAAATCGGTGGTATCAAATAAAATAGAAAGTGTAAATGTTTATTTAACAAATTCTTCCGCGTTATAATGATAAACGTGCTTACAAAAGAAAATCAGAAAGAAAAACATGATCATTACTGATCATTACATACTTTGAGCTTAAAAGGTATTAGCGTAATAATAATATTACGGCTCCCATTTTCTCTGAAAGCACTCTCAATTATGTAGGGACCCTTTTAATGGACATTCGCGACCAGCGATGATAACTTACTAGATCTGAAAATTCACCTATACAACTAAAACCTTGATCAAAATTGAACCTTAATCTTTAAGACGTAAAGATCATTATCGCCTGTAGTTTTGTCCGATTAGGTCTCTGATATATATATTTGTCGAATACTATATGTATGTGATTTTGCTCTTGACCTATAAAACGTCATCCAAGCGATTTTTAATTTATTTCACCAATAAATGGGTGAGATTCAAGACTGGATTTTGCACATTTCAATATGTAAAGTGGCCAGAATTTAAGTTTTTTTTTAACATCCATTAGGTCTTAATTTTGAAATTAAAAACACAGATTAAAAACAGTTTTTATATGAAAAGAATAATACAATTTGAATCTTTATTAAAAGCTCCAATGTTCGTTATAACATGCTATAAATTATAAACAGTAGGAAATTGCAAAACACTTCATTATGAAAAACTGTTCCCTGCAGGTACAAAGCATAAAATATGTAAATGATGTTGAAGCTAATATTATTTTAACGAACCAACTCTGTGACTACGCCGTAGCCGTAGTCTTAATAGCTACTACGCGGCTACGCCACCTACGAGAAATTACTACGAAGATATTTTGAAACAGTAACTTAATAGTTGGCAGTCTAAACAAGTTTATGTTGTGTAATTTCAAAGTCGCGGGGGTCAAAGTTAACAACTATAGTTTTTTTTACTCAAACCAAGGAAAACTCACTTTTCCAATTCCATTTTTCATACTTTGAAACAAATGTAAAGATATAATTTCTTATAAGCTTTATTCAATGTTAGAATTCACGATAATACCTCCACGAGGTAAATGTAATTTTACCCTTTTGCGGATTACGTTAGCTGGTTTACGTCCTATCAAGAGTTTACTGAAAAGCGCGACCATAAAATAGTTCACTCGTCTTGGCCCCCACCCTACTGTGCCCCCAGATACTTGGACATACTGTACACAAATAAGACAAATAGTTTATCTTACTAAAAAAAATCCTTTATCTCAAACGTTTAAATATTTTTCAGCAAACAAAAATCCGTGTCATTATTTCAGTAACTGGATATAATCTCCAAATCTGTATTAAGAGCACTCTCGTATAGCCTGTCACAATATTTCATTTTATGTTAAATACGGGAAACCCTTAATTCTACTACCGAAATAAATGTCACTTTCCATAGATTTATTACGTCACAAGGCACAGTGACTATTATTCCGTGATAACATTCATTTAGCTCGTAGAATTCGTAGCGTATAATCGCTACGAACATTATGACTCGTAGCGATAATTCGTAGCACGTAGGCAAATTGAATTCCTTACCGTTCAATAAAACCTTAAGTTAGCATCATGTAGCTTCAAAAGTCTATATCGTCCTAAATGAAGGATAAATGCAATATACGCGTTTATAGGATATCGCCCCGTAAATCAGTTTTGGGGCTCGTCCGGGGGAGGGGGCGGGGCACGTAGTCGCGGCGCGCGGGGGGCGGGGCGCTGCTTACGTCATTCTGATCGATGCAGCACTTGTTGCCGCGTTCAACAGGCACCAAATATCTAATACAATCGCAACAGGCGCCAAACTCTTCGCTGTCTTGTTATCCTGGTAACTGAGATTCCTGATTTCTGTTTCGTAAGAGGATAATGGAAAGGAAAAATAGAATAATGATGGTATTTGTTACTTTTTCACAGAGTTCTTATGTTCCATTTTGTCTTTCCTTAGTTGTTATGGAAACGTATGCGAATATGAATGCTAAATCACATTTTGAAACACATGGAAATGATAAAGAAAAGTAAAAATTTCTATAATATTCAGCATTAGGAGCATTATCAGTCATAATTTACTAAACAAAATAGTTTCGTTCCTACAAACTTCTACACTATGCAACAATAACTTAAGTATCAAATTAATGCAAGGAAGCGTTAACATAAATACGAGGGCCGCAGGTGCTCGCCAGCATTTCGCTAACTTAAGTTATACTCAAATTAATTAGGTGCTTTGTTATAAACGTAAACTTTAAACCGCTTCTTGGTATTGTTTATTGGGAAGGTGCTAAACTTAATTATTTAAGTTTCGTTTTATTAATTTCAATATTAATTGTTGAAGTGTTTATTTGACAGCAATGATCGTTAAGGTTTTAGTTATTTGCTGTTTAATTTTATATAATATATTTCTTATTATTAATAGGAAAGTGTTGTTTATTTTTACGCATTTACGCAAAAACGACTGGACAGTATTGGAGTTTTGGTACAGAGTTAGGTAGGTGACCTTGGAGACAAGGATAGACCACTTATATCGGAATATTCAAAGAAGTTCGTTTGGGACACGAATAGGTACAATCATGTAAGTATACATACATAAATACGTAATTAAAAAACGTAAAGTAGGCAAGCGTTATACTACCCAAATAACAATTTCACACGGACGAAGTCGCGAAGTGGTCATTAAATTTTTTTTCATCCTCAGTAAGTTTTTAAGGTAGGTATTTTCCGTCAGCCTTTGCCAAAAAAAAAACAAAAGAACAATGCTATTCGTTCGAGATCCACAGTTGCCGGGTAAAACGACAGGGCAAAGCTGGCACGGGCACATAATGTATGTAGGATCATATTACAAAATTCTCGGTATAAATAAATTTGGTTATGCCCGGGCCACTGAAGTAGTTGCGCTGACCCATTTATTGCGAACTGACAGTAAAATACCCTTTATTTGAATACCTGAAATTGAGGTCATCAAATCAATTCCAATATTTGAAATTTTTCATATTTGATTTTATAGCCTATTTGACAGTTTTCTTTCAATGCGTAATGCGAATAAAATTAATTAATGCCAGAGTGACTATAAACATTATGGAACAGTTTCACAGGTTCCTAATAAATTTGTAGGTAGCTATCTGACAGATAATGCCATAGATATGTTTTTAACTGTGACTACTTATCTTTCGCATTGTCTGTCAGATAGCCATTTAGAACTTAATCTGGAACCTCTGAGACTATACCTTCCGCGTTTGAAACTTAGGGTCAATTCACATTGAGACGCGACGCGACGCGGCTTCGATGTAGCGCGACGCCGCGCGGCGCCGCGCGACGCCTCGCGGCGTCGCGAGACGTATCTTAAAAACAAAGCAAATCGCGAGATGCAGCACCGATCTTGCACGCCGCGCGTCACCGCTGCGTCAAGATGCGTCGCGCTGCGCCGCGCGGCGCCGCGTGGCGTCGCACGGCGTCTCGGGGTGCAGCGCAACGTATCTGAATTCTCACAATTAAATGTGTATCGTTTCGTGTAGTGAATAAAGTATATTTTGAGTCGCTCTATGTAAAATCTGCGTGCAGCGTCGCGTCGCGTTGCGTCTCGGTGTGAATTGACCCTTATTTCATATAGAGTATATTTATAGAGTACATTGGTTTCCGCCAGCACTTTCACCCGCATCCCGTTTGGATTTCTTAATGCATCTATGCAAAATAAGCTTTCCTCAATAAATGGGCTATCCAACATTGAAATAATTATTCAAATCGGACCAGTAGTTTCTGAGATTAGCGCGTTCAAACCAACTCTTCAGCTTTATATTATTATATAATTATAGATACCTACGAAGCCTTTTCACTATCACCATTTTAGAGCAATCATATTTATTTAAACAGCACATTGATAGTACCGCAACCATTTCACAAAATATCGATTCATATTAATCGGATCACGCGCTTTAGCCGGTATTAAATTTACAGATTGTGTTTTGTTTTCAAACCGCTTTCAACCGAATATTGTGTACAAAAACACTGTTCACTCTAGCTTTATACAAACTAACAAATCTATACTAATATTATAAAGAGGAAAACTTTGTTTGTTTGTTTGGTTGTAATAAATAGGCTCAAAAACTACTGGTCCGATTTTAAAAATTCTTTCACCATTCGAAAGCTACATTATCCACGAGTGACATAGGCTATATTTTATCCGAGTACGGGCAGTAATTCCCACGGGATGCGAGTGAAACCGCGGGAAAACGGCTAGTAGTAAACAATTTCATTTTAGATATTCTATTCTAAAACAGTTTAAAATAAAATCTGCTGTGTATGGAAAACAGGCGTAAAGTACCGAGGTTCTTATAAAGAACTACTAACCACCGAAGAAAAACATCGTTAAAGATACTTTATGTCTTAAACTGCTCTCAATTGTGAGACAAACATGGCAATCAACACAATATTATCTTAAATCATTAAATTACATGTTTTAAAAGCCTCGATTCGCACTCATATGCAATAGCAACATACTGATGTCTTTTCTTCCGATGGGGGCCTTATCTAAAGCATAAATCATCTTGTCATTCTTTCAGTGTTAGCCCATTGAGGCTTTCGGCTACTTTTACTAGGTGCACGGAGTAGTTCCCATGCGAGGCGGTTGATACCGCTGATAAAAGCAAGTCATAAAATATCATCTCATATCATCATCCTTCTGGTCTTAACCCACTTTTCGTTCATACTGCTCTGTCAACTGTCATCTCATATGTTAAAGTACAGACGACAGCTGGTCACGGTACCCGAATCTGTAAAAATTTACCAAACGAACATTAACCTTCCACTGTTGTGATAAGGTTGAAAATTCTATTGCAGAAATTTGGCAGATTGTCATAACTTCATGTGCTGTACCATCGAACCTTTTGTGCAGTTGACAGCTGTAATTTTCAAAAGTAAGACTGATTTATTTGTACTAACTGTCAGCTGCACCAAAAACGGTCGAACCATACATTCTTAACAGCCACAGTCTTTTACCGTCTCGTTTCTTTCATCCATATATTATAATAGGCAGCCAATTTTCAACAATCTCGTCTCATTGTGTACGCTTTAGCGATGCATAGAGGAGCCGAGCCGATCCAATTACACCGTATCACTGATGCCATATAAGATATCAATCAGGGCGCGAAGCTCTATCATTTGTTTACTATCAGCCAGCAATACGGCTGTGTCGGTTTGCCTTTGTTACTTAATGCAGTCTCCACTATCAGTATGGGTGCCTGGTACATTTCCTATGGAGAAGCTAAGTTTCCTAAAAAGAAAAATATGTTTGTCTGAGAATGTTTTCTTTGGTCGAAGATTTTTATATTTATCTTATCGGGTTTTGCGACATTGATTGCCTATTTCAAATCTAAAGGCACCAAACAGTAATAGTCCTACAGTTAACATTTACAATAATATCTATGTTATTTTTATCGTTATAGGTTTTTTGAGGCAATAGCCTACAATCTGTACCGTAGTGTTGAAATAAAAATACAAAATTCTAATGTCCTACAAAATTCACGTTAAAGCTTCATCGATATGACACAGTTGAGAGTAACGTTGAAACTGGCGCCAGGAGATATTAAACTTTCATGTATTTTGTGTTACCGTAAAGGCTAGGCCACACAAGTGGTGGTATAGAGAATCGAGGAGTTTACTACAGACTAGCCAGAACAGTACGAATACGACCAAGACACTAGGGTATATTTCTGAGCTCTCCCCACTAGAATTGACCAAATACCATTGAAACGTACGATACCCGAAGGATAACATGCTTTTGTCAAATAATTCGAAAAGGGACTTGTTTTAACTAACTGTCGACCTTAACTTTCAGTAAAACCAGAGACAACTCAGTACCAATATTATAAACTAGCTGCTCTTCACAGTTTACTTGCGTCCCGGGGCAGCCATTTCCCGTACCCTGACAAAATGTATGTGTTACTCGCGGATAGTCTAGCTTCTAAAAATTGAAAGATTGTTTCGAATCGGGTACAAACAAAGAAACAAAATTTTTTTCCTCTTTCTTATATTAGTTTAGGTAGATAGTGACTAACTATCCGACTACTAATCCGGCCACCAAAGCAGCACGAGACCTTTTAGAAGGACAGTGCGTAAAATCCAAACGGTCACTTTGAAGTACTCTGCCCAACATTGTATGCTAGCCTTTACCCGGGTCACAGTGTTGCCGGACCAACATTTATGTTACCACCATTAATAAATAATGGCTACCCATTTAACACCGAAACTCCTTTAGTGATGATAAATTTTAGTGCGTATATTTTTCAAAGTTATTAAAGTAAAGTATAAACTTGAAAATCGTATAACATGCGGTTCAATGGCAAAATTATTCTTTAACTAGCTTCTCCCAGCGGTTCCAACCGCGTCCCGTGCCTTAGCCTTCCTCGATAAATGGGCTATCTAACACTGAAAGAATTTTTCAAATCGGACCAGTAGTCCCTGAGATTAGCGCGTTCAAACAAACAAACTCTTCAGCTTTATAATATTAGTATAGATATTAAAGATATCATAGATTTGATCTTAAAAATTTGTCATTAGTAACCTTAATTGTACATTATAATAAACGCACGCATTTGAGCACCACATACCTGATGGTACCTATGATGTGGTGGAAACATTTTTTTTTACACAACACTAAAATACAAAAATAATAAATTTTTAAACACGAAATTTTGTATCTCTGTATTTTAAAACTTTAAGGGTAAAAAGATAAAACAATATCAATAACATTCCGTCAGGAGTTAGGCTAAAAGCTGACTTGCCTAGTTATTGTATGTATATATCGACAAGTTCGCTTCTTATTGTGAGTAAAACCGAATGCTTCATCAAGTTATTAATGAATAATTGAATTCGAATAGTCAAATCACTGAAGTACATCACATATAATCCCGTGTATGAAACACAGGTATGAAACATTATGTATCTTTGATACATGAAACCACAACGTCAACAGTGGCTGAAAACCGATCAATTTAAATCAGTGAAGGTTGGTTTGGTTTAATTAACGTGAATTTATCTATATAATAGACTTATATACTTCATTTGATGACGGTTAAGCTGCATTTGATCTTTAGTCTCAAAAACTATGTGGCAAAGCAACAAAAAAATCAACCATAAGCTATCATAACTTAGCCACTGTAGAAGAATTCTTTAATCTTTGTTTTCTATGAATTATATAGAGCACCTAATTTACAACAATCAATATTTCTCCAAAGAACTGTGGACGGAGATTAACGCACACAGCATTTTTTTACACAACCCAAAAAACAAAAGACCATCAAAGAGCCTTTCAAAAATCGAATGCTACCAAAATACCCGGGTTTTTGTACTCGTCGAAAACAAGGAAGTTTCAAGTCCAAGTCTCAAGAGGGAATAGAATCCAAACACGGGCTAGTAATGTGCTTGTTCAAGGAAGGTTCGGTCAACAAAGGCTGGATAACACACGTCTATGTGTGTGCGTTCGTAACTTATGTTCCTAACTATTAGTAGAAGTTGGTTGGTTGTTTTAGAGCGAACTGTGATTGGTGAGAAATTAATGTAGCAGCCGAAACTTTGGATTATTTATAGTGCAATATAAAAACAGAAAACTCCATAAATTTTGGATCAAATTTTAATCATACAAATCAAAAAAAGCTTAAATCATGTTCAAGACAGCCAAGATAAATAAAAAGAAGTGGTAAGCAGAAAACCGGGAACACTTGTGAAAGATGTTTGAATGCAAAGCAAGGGATTTTGTCTTAAGTATTGGATTCAAGACTACGAGTTCTTGATCAACATTTCTGAATACTTTTATGAAGTTGTTTAAGTGTTCGTTGCTGTATCATCAAAAGAAGTCATCTTAAGGTTTAGAAGGTCATCCATTCAATGCCCTCAGTAATAAATATTCTATGAATTCTTCCATAAAGCCTGTGTTTTTGTCCAACTATTTTACTGCCATCACCACTATCCATAATAATTTGTGGTTCGAAAACAAATGAAATGAACGCGGTTTTCCACGTAAAACATAGTACACAGGTGCACTCTCAACGCTTATACTCATAGCTTTTAGCCTGTCAAATCTGTCTATCCGTCACTCGCATGCACCAATGGAAATGTGTTTTGCTAGTGAAGTTTGAACGATATCCAATTAAAATTTCCCATCCAACGCACGAGTTTCGACTAACTCTACCCAGTTTTTTTTTCTATTTGTGTCCAAATATCCCGTTTTGGTTCTATATTCAAATATGACTTACGAAAATGTTGTCCAAGTCTGACCTTCTGCAAAAAAAGAATTATGATTAGCTTCTATTTTTAAAACTATGTAACTGAAAACAATGGTCCTTATTTGTCACAGGAACTTCGACCTGGTCCTTTGAGACGCGTAAGAGGTCCTTAACACCGATTCAAAAGGGCTTACTAAACAAAGGCACCAATAAGTGACCCAACCTCAATTTTTAGTCACGACCTGAGGAAACTGTGCCCTTATTACCTCACTAGCCGTTTTCCCGCGGTTTCGCTCGCGTCCCGTGGAAACCACTTTCCGTACCCGGATAAAGTATACCCTATGTTACTCGGCGACAATGTAGCTTCATAACAGTGAAAGAATTATTCGCATCAGTTCAGTAGATCCGGAGCTTGTTCGTTACAAACAAATCTTTCCTCTTTATATATTAGTATAGAGTATAAATATAGAATATACAGACAAAATGTTGACCTGTTGACACGTCGTGTTTTCTAAACGCTCGTCTCGTGAACATCAGCTCAAACACACATGTTAGACTACATAAACAAGTGAAGAAGTTTCAGAGCGACGAGCAATTTCCAAAGTTTGGACGAACGCCACTCGACTGGAAGACAAACATACAAAATATACAGCGTTGAATAGCCACGGTTATTTTGCATAGTTGCAGCTGTGCTGTCTGTACTAATAGTATAAAGTTGCAGAGTCTGTTTGTTTACTTGAACGAACTAATCTCAGGAAATAGGACCAATAAAAAAACTTTCAGTTTTGGATAGCCGTTTTCCCGCGGTTTCACTCGCATCCCGTGGGAATTACTGCCCGTACCTGGATAAAATATAGCCTATGTCACTCGTGGATAATGTAGCTTTCGAATGGTGAAAGAATTTTTAAAATCGGTCCAGTAGTTTTTGAGCCTATTCATTACAACCAAACAAACAAAGTTTTCCTCTTTATAATATTAGTATAGATTTACTCTTAGCTTAAAAGAAGGTGTCTTTTTTCAACAATCAGTTTCCATTTCATTCCCAGGTCATTAAAACCTAACACATACGCATAGACACACCTCCCTAACACTATTTACCACCGTCTCCCCACATTCCCTCAGCGTAATTGCCACTTAACCTCAAAGATGACTTGCAGCTGCACGAAACACTATATGAAAACACTATGACCTTCAAAACCCTACTATACAATTTGTCGTGCGAGTTGACAAGCTATAATTAACCTACTAGTCTTGATACTTGAGGAGCTCGTAGCTAAGTCACAGCTGTACGGGTGGATCGATCTTAAGGTTAAGCAACGCTTGGCGGAGTAAGTCCGTGGAAGAGTGGCTTGTCACGACGAGTTCCTCCGTTAAATTAGTGGGCGCGGCTGTCATTTCAATATTCATGTGAAACACTGCATCCGAATAGACTTTAAGCCGACCCCAAAATTTTTGGTAAAAAGCTAGGCCAATGACTAGTCTTGATACTTGATCATTGTAGTCTAGGCATGAACGGTGAATCAAGTATTCTGTTGGAAGCAAGGCGATTAAACATTCCCTTCGACGCTACGGTACATTGGAGTTTGCTCGTTGGGAACAATGGGAATAATTCACAAAGCAACTGGGTGTTGAAGGTGTTGGACGTCCAGTTGGATAGGACTACGCCTCTGAATAAACTTTGATAAAAAATTTATATAAAAAAAAAGGTAAAAAAAAAACTTTTTAAGTTAAACGGTTTTATGGTAAACAGCAAAATGTTGCAGATCAATGTACTAAAAGCTAAAAAATAAAAAAAAAATTAAACATATGCCAATTGATTACACTAAAAAATAAAATCGTGGCACTGCAATTTTAATAATGTGACGTGTATAAAACTATGCACGCCCACGATTTATTTAGTGTAATCAATCATATGTTTAATTTTTTTTTATTTTTTTTAGTCTTTTAGTACATTGATCTGCAACATTTGCTGTTTACCATAAAACCGTTTAACTTAAAAAGTTTTTTTTTTACCTTTTTTTTTATATAAATTTTTTTATCAAAGTTTATTCAGAGGCGTAGTCCTATCCAACTGGAACGTCCACACCTTAACACCCAGTTGCTTGTGAATTATTCGCCATTGTTCCCAACGAGGCAAACTCCAATGTACCGTAGCGTCGAAGGAAATGTTTAATTCGCCTGGCTTCCAAACAGATAACTTGATTCACCGTTCATGCCTAGACTAACAATGATCAAGTATCAAGACTAGTCATATTGGGCCTAGCTTTTTACCAAAAATTTTGGGGTCGGCTTAAAGTCTATTCGGATGCAAGTGTTTCACATGAATATTGAAATGACAGCCGCGCCCACTAATTTAACGGAGGAACTCGTCCGTGACAAGCCACCTTTCCACGGACTTACTCCGCCAAAGCGTTGCTTAACCTTAAGAATCGATCCACCCGTACAGCTGTGAACTTAGCTACGAGCTCCTCAAGTATCAAGACCTAGTAGGTTAATTTATAGCTTGTCAACTCGCACGACAATAATTTGTATAGTGAGGGTTTTGGAAGTCATAGTGTTTTTTCAATATAAGTGTTTCGTGCAGCTGGCAAGTTCATCTTTGAGGTTAAGTTGGCTAATTACGCTGAGGGAAATGTGGGGAACCGGTGGTAAAATAGTGTTAGGGAGGGTGTGTCTATGCGTATGTGGTTAGGTTTTCAAGACCTGGGAAATGGAAATGAAACTGATTGTTGAGAAAAAGGACACTTCTTTTAAGTCTAAGAGTAAATCTATACTAGAGGGAAATAAAGAGTGAAAACTTTGTTTGTTTGGTTGTAATGAATAGGCCAAAAACTACTGGAGCGCCGATTTTAAAAATTCTTTCACCATTCGAAAGCTACATTATCCACGAGTGGACATAGGCTATATTTTATCAGGTACGGGCAATAATTCCACGGGATGCGAGTGAAACCGCGGGAAAACGGTCTATCCAAAAACTGAGTTGTTTTTATTGGTCCTATTTTCTGAGATTAGTTTCGTTCAAGTAAACAAACAGACTCTGCAACTTTAATGAATTAAGTTAAATTAAATTATAAAAATATATAAATATAATAAATAAAAGATTAATATAACAATATAAAATAATTTATAAATATATATATAAAAATTATAAAAAATATAAATAAAATAATAAAATAAAGATTTTAATTAAATTATATAAATTAAAATAATAAAATATAAAAAAAATAATTAAATTGTAATAAAGGTTATATTTATTTTTAAATATATAAAAAATTATATATAATAAATTAATAATAATTACTTATATTATTAAAATATCTTTATATTGTTAAATTTTAAATAATATTTATTAAAAAATAAATTTAATTTAAATAAAAAAATATTTAATTTTTAAATAATAAAATAATAAATATATATAATAAAAATATATAAAATAAAAAATAAAAATTAAATTAATAAATTATTAAAAATAAAAATAAAAAATAAAAAAAGATAATTTAATAAATAAATAAATAAATATAAATATAATATAAATATAAAATAATTTAAATATAATATAATAAAAATAAATAAAAAATATTAAAAAATAATAATTAATATATATATATAAATAAAATTATAAAAAAATATAATATTTTCAAATAATTAAATAATAATATATATAAAAAAATATAAAATATAAAAAATATAAAAAAAATATAAATCCAAAAATATAATAAAATAATAATTAATAAAAATATTTAATAAATATAATTAATAAACTTATAACTACAATTATAATATTAATGAATTATAATTAAATAAATATATATATAAAAATTAAAAAATTAATTATAAAAAATAAAAAAATATAAAATTAGTATAAATTAAATTTAAAAATAATGTAATTAATATAAAATTAAAATTATTAAATAAATAAAAAAATAAAAAATTATTAAAAAAAAAAATATTTTTAAATATAATTAAAAATATTAATATATATAATAATTTCAATTTAAAAAATAAAAAATTAATAAATATTATTTAAAATTATATAATAAAATAAAAATAAAAATATTATAAATTTAAAAAATTAATATTAATTATTTTTAAAAAAAAAATAATATAAAAAAATTAAAAAAAAAATATATTTAAAAAATAATATTATTATTAATGTTTAAATGTAATAAAAAATAAATAAAAAAAAAATATATAATTAATAAAAAATTATTATTATTAAAAAATTAATATATAATAAATAAAAAAATTTATAAAAAGATAAAAAAGAAATAATATTTATAAAATAAATATAATAAATTATTGTAAAATTATATTTTATAAAAAAATATAAAAAAATAAAATATATTAATAAAAAAATTCTATATAAAAATAATAATATTAATTAATAATATAATCAATAATCATAAATAAAATAATTAAAAAAAAAAATATATTAAAAAAAAAATATTATTTAATAAAAAAATTTAATATTAAAATACTAAATAAATAATATAATTAACATATACAAAATAATAATATATTTATTATAAATAAAAATAATAAATATATAAAAAGAATAAAAAAAAAAAGTATAAGTATTATTAATAAAAAGAATTAAAAAAAAAATTTTTAAAATAAATAAAATAAACTATAAAACTAATATATAAAATAATAATATTGAATATATATTTTAAATAAGTAATAAAATTAAATATAAAGATTTAAGTAAAATAAATAAATTGATAAATTAAATAATTAATATATATAAAAAATAAATTTGAAAAAAAAAATTTAATGTAAGTATAATATATAAAAAATATTACATTATTTATATATTTAATTAAAATATTTAATTATAAATAAAAAAATAAAAATTTAAATAGAAATTTAAAAATTAAAATAAAAAGTAAAATATATAATTAAAATATTAAAATAACTATTATAATAATATAAAATAAAATGAAAAAAATAAATTAATTAAAAAAATATTTGCAAACTTTTAAAAAATGTAATTAAAATTATAATATTAAAATTTAATATAAAAAAAAATAAAAAATTAATTCATATAAAATAGAAAATAAATAAAGTAAAAATAAACTATAAAGGTATATAATATAAGAAATAATATAAAAAATATTATTTAAATATATAATTATAATTAATATAATATAAAAATAAATTAAAAATATAGATAAGAAAATAAAAAAACATGTAGTAAAAATTAATAATATATTATAATATTTAAAATATATAAATAAATATTAAATTTAATTAATATATAAATATAATTTTTAATTAAAAAAGATTAATAAATTAAATTTATTTAAATATTAAAAAAACCAAATAATTAATTAAAGTTATAAAAATAATTAATAAGAAAAAATAAAAATTTAAATAAATTTAATAAATAATAAATTAGATAAAAATTAAAAAAAAATAAAAAAATATAATAATTAAAAATTATAAAAAAATAAGTAATTAAAAATAAAAAAAAAAAAAAAAATAAAATAATTACCTATTAGTCACCAGACAGCACAGCTGCACTATGCAAAAACCGTGGCTATTCAACGCTGTATATTTGTATGTTTGTCTTCCAGTCGAAGTGGTCGTTTCGTCCAAACTTTGGAAATTGCTCGTCGCTCTGAAACTTCTTCACTTGTTTTGTTAGTCTAACCATGTGTTTTGGAGCTGATGTTCACGAGACGAGCGTGTTAGAAAAACACGACCGTGTCAGCCCCCCAGGTCACATTTTGTCTGTATATCTATAAGTTTATACTCATACTAAATATACTAAAGAATGAAAGATTTGGGTTTGTAACGAACAAGCTTCCGGATCTACTTGAACTGGATGCGAATAATTCTTCACTGTTATGAAGCTACATTGTCGCCGAGTAACATAGGGTTATACTTTATCCGGGTACGGAAAGTGGTTTCCAAACGGGACGCGAAGCGAACCGCGGAAAACGGCTTAGTGAGGTTAATAAGGGCAACAGTTTCCTCAGGTCGTGACAATAAATTGAGGTGGGGTCACTTATGGTGCCTTTGTTTAGTAAAGCCCTTTTGAATCGGTGTTAAGGACCTCTTAACGCGTCTCAAAGGACAGTTCGAAGTGTCCTGGACAAATAAGACCATTGTTTTCAGTTACATAGTTTTTAGAAAATAGAAGCTAATCTATAATTCCCTTTTTGCAGAAGTCAGACTTGGACATACATTTCGTAA
>NWSH02000050.1:10052388-10065819 GCA_002382865.2 Heliothis virescens | reverse complement strand
TGAATATGGATTATTGTATTGTCACCAGAATCAAAGGCGTATACGAAATTTCAGATCAATCGGTTAACGGGAAGTGGGTTAAATTTCAATTACTAAATTTGACGAAACAAACACCCGGACCTAAATAAAACCGTTTAAAAACCGTTTAAAAATTTGACGAAACAAACACCCTGACCTAAATAAAACCGTTTAAAAAGTGCAGCAAAATCGTATTTAGCACTCATAGTAGGAATAAATTTCTTAAGCACACAATGCCTAATCATTATTCAATAAAAAAAAACCCTCTAAGGATCAATTCCAAAATAATACAAAATCAACGCTCATCGTTGCACAAATACGAGTATCAAATACGACTTAAATATTGAAAGACAAAAGGAATTCTCCAAAGTAAACTTAGCCGTTTCTTAATTAACCATTCCTTTTAACGAGAGGCTGAATTAAGCATTCCCTATTAGAAAGGTGAATTGTATCTTTCCTTTTGAAGATACAATTGCAAGCTGGTAATACGTTGAAAGGTGAACGAGTGCTGAGCGAAATGTTTTTTCTCCTCTTACTTACACAGTTAGAGATGTATTTACAAATATACAGTTGATTAAGAGGGTCTGTTGAGACTTAGCTGCTAAAACTACTCTAGGTTTTATTAGTCAATATGTGCTTTTTGAAAATGTTACGGCAGTGCTCAAATGAACCGATGCTCCTTGTACCACTTTGGAAGACTTAAATTTTCACTTTGTTTTTTTAACACCGATGCCTGGTGAAAACTCAATCTTTGTACCACCTTTACAGCCTTAAGTTTTAACTATGTTTTGCTTTTTTAATGAACGAATGATAAGAAATGGCACTCATAAATAAACCAGCAAAATTCTCGAGTTTAACTTAGTTCCAAATCAATCACAATCGTTAACAATTCATCAAGCGAGTTATTTGTTCCAAGTTAGCCATTTTGTGGAACATTCGATATTCCAATTTCGTTGTAGATCAGATTTTTTTGTCAGTTGTTTTTGGAACACGTGTAAAAGTTATATTTTGGTGTAGCATATAATTATAATATCGTATCAAAGCACGTAGTTAGGTAGCTACTGAAAGTAGGCACTTATGGACTGATTTGTGACAAACATTCCGATACAACTGACATACAGAATACTTATACCTAATAAGACAATCGTTTTCGATCACGTTTAAGTCAGTCATTATTTCTGTGGAAGATGGTACGTAACCTGTGTCGACACTCTTCCACCATCCCACCCTGCTGGAACTACGTGTCCTTTTATTTTGCCTACGGCTAAGCATTACCATACATTGTGGCAATATTTTCAGTCTCCACATTGAGGAGGTACAATCCCGGTTGGCAGTAAAGAGGATTTTTTGTTCTAAAATGTTCTAAATGAACATTTCACAGCAAAAATTATTTAACAATTGAAACACGTAATCAATCATGAAATTATTTTGACGCAGGATTGTACTGATATTCAATATGCCATTCAGATATGAGTACTTTGCGGTCGAAAATTGTCAATTTCCTTCATAGCACGTGCGATGTATTGTGAAATCGTTATTGAGTATGAATAAAACATTTTTTCATACATGTCATTTTGTCGTTTGGATTCAGAAAAACGGAGCGTAACTCTTGCATTATTTGTTCATTGAAAAAGACCTTTGAATTATTATTTGACTACTTTAAACGTTCCCGAAACATTCAGGAGGGTCCCCACATTGCTATTTTGCCGAATAACCGCACAATACAAAAACACAAAGTTTAAAGCGTAGTTTTAATATTTTGTTTAATTTTTAAAATAGCTACAGGGTAGCTGTTTGAAAAATAACCGATATTATTCTGTTTGATTTTCAAGTAGACACACTGTAAAATGTGTATTTCTGAATTGTGCGGTTATTCGTGCAAAGCAGCAACATATTGACATATAACCTCAAGAATTGTTTGTTCTAACTTCATCAGTCATCTATAAAATAATGAAAAATGCTAAAAGATATTATTAAATCATTTTTAGGTTAGGCTAGGTTTAAGTACTACTTAACTACTCCCATTTGTGCTGTATAAAAAAAACCATTTCAATCATTATACAGGAACAAGTGCAAACCTTGAAGGGTTCTTTATGAATAGTAATGCGACACATTTCCAAGACTAGCTAGGGGCCACACTCCAGCCTTCTTTCAAACAAATATTACTTTCACAGAGAGTTTAACTTAAGTTAAACTGCTTTACGGTTTTTATTCCAGCAAAGCAGTTAACAGCTGCCTCGGGGCACACTGTTATTTCTTGATTGTACAACTTTTTGTTTGAGCTCCATAATCCCACGACATTTTCATATTAGATGCTATGATGGCTTTGGGAAAGTAAGAAAATACCCTCTTTGTGGTACATAGTATTTAAAGAACAAAACATTCATGTACAAGTTCAGACCTCAAAAAATAACCACAAAGACTACAACTGCACTTTGCTTCTAGTGAGTTTCAAAACTACGACCTCAAGCTTAAAATTTTGCCTACAACCGCTGAATATGGCTAGAGAGCTTTTATGCGTAATAACGTTTATTTAACGTGAGTACCTAATTCAAGAGAACAGAACTATAAAACTCAGAGGGTCTTTGTAATGCTCAAAAACACCTAAGGAAATGCTACAATCTAAATTCCATTAAAATTACTAATCTAGCCTAGCTTCTGCCAGTGGTTTCACCCGCGTCCCGTGAGAACTACTCGGCGCACCCGGATAAAAAGTAACCTATACCCTTCTTCGATCTATCAAACACTGAAAGAATTTTCCAAATCGGACCAGTAGTTTCTGAGATTAGCGCGTTCAAACAAACAAACAAACTCTTCAGCTTTATAATATTAGTATTTAGTATAGATTCATAAATTCCAATTTCAAACATAACTTTCGGAACACAGCGTACAAACAACTATTTTCCTTAAAACAGTCTAACTCGCAAACTCACTAAAACCAGTTTGTCGTAATCGATGACAACTATCGATTGCTCGAGTACCCCTCTCGGTAATTAAGCCTGTTAAAAAGGTATTAGCGCAGGCTGTGGCACATCTTTGGGAGCTGTTATCTCACCGGCAGATGTGCGAAGTCTGCGACGCTCTTACCTGTTGCTCGAACCTCGAGCCGAAAGTGACGCGGCTGAATTGCGCCACCGCCCTGTGTTGCTAGGATAACGTAGGTACTCCCATTTTTCCTAAAACATTCGATATCTCGCTGGGCTTTCCAAAGATCCAGCATACGTTAACAATTTCATGACATGCGAGATCAACATACGAATAGCTTAAAGTAGATGGTTGTTTAATAATAAGATTTATCAGACGACGACATGTCGTTCACCATCTCATCAGTAGGAATTCAGGTAAACAAATAACAAATCTAAAACAGTGAGGAAATCTATTGTAAGCCCTCGCTTAACTACTAAAGATCTGAAGCTGCTATAACAAAAGCCTTACAAAACCTCCCCTCATAATGCTCTACACTGCTAAATAATTCCACTCATTTGCGTCCACGTAATGACTAACAATTAGACTAAATCCTGCACATCCGCACTGACCCGAAAGCCCCGATTACACGAATGGGTACATTTGAAACTATGCGCGACGCCACCGTGATGTGGGGAGGTCTGAAGGCTGGCAACACTGGCCCGGGCGGAGGCAGTCTGCGCGAGCCGCCAGTCGCGCCGACCGCTCCCCGACATCCCTAGTACTAAGTGACAACAGACTTTAACACACCTATTATCACTTATACGTGTTTAAAAAAAAACTTGTGTTTTTCCCAAATTAATTGCACAGTGCTCAAATCGTGTTTTAGTTATAGGAAGCAGCTGAAACGTTTTTTAGCAAGTTTTCTAAACAAAGTGTTTCGCGTGGTTTTGTTTTTAAATTCCGTAGTATTTTACGCTCTAGACAGCGCTATAGTTTTACTTTAAATAGTTTCCATACCTCCATTTGTGACGTTGGCATCTTAATATATTCTGGAGATAATTTGTAAAATATCTTCGTGGACGGTCGCGAGTCTGCGCATATTTACATATTTAAGGAAATTTACATATTCACTCAGTGTTAGTGCATGCTGCTCTGTGAACTTGGTTGTTTGGTTTTCTTTTTAATAATTAATCTGGTTACGTACAGCGTTCGCTAAGCATGACGTACAAAAGTAGAACAAAATAAATGTAGGAAAGATTTAACGTCCTACTTTAAAATATGTATAGCGAATTCGAAATTCGAATTAAATCTTAACAGTAATGTTCAGATCCTTCAAACCCTAACACCGTACTCATTCATACTTGAAACGTAATCACAACATCAGCTACTTGAAAATTTAAATAAATACGCAATCTCCGCGATAATGCTCCTCGGGGGAGCGTTAGGCGCAACAGTTACTTCATGATGTTACCAGACTTTTATCACGGCTATTCATATTATCCATGTATGAAAACCTCCTTTTTAACAAGTCTGCTTGTAGTTTGGAATTTAAAAATTATACTGTGATTTTTAATATGACGGTAGTCATACGTAAAGGATACGAATATCGTACGTGTTGGTACATAAGTCCTCATATTTGCTGAAAGTAATTAAAATCCTGTCAGACTATAATTGGATTTATGATGCTCCCGCAGAAATATTTTCCCATTGCGTGTGCTGAGAGAGACGTTTTTAATTACTTTTGATAATGTTTGCTTTGATATGGGAATGTGAGACTCGTTAGTACCAGGATTCTATTTCTGGCGCCCAACGTGGGACCGAGGTGAATCGATGTCCTTGACTGAAACCTTCACTAAATAAGTAAAGAAAAGCAATTACACCAGACGGGGACGTATTACGTTCACAAAATGTCAATGTGAAATCAATATTGTTCACGAGAATTGTATAAAAGCGGGCCTGTCACATGTATCAAATTACTGAGACCTGATTTGTATTTTATGTACCCCAATAAAAATCGAATTACAAAAATCCATCTCGCAGCCCTAATTTACTAGCAGCACATCCAATCTATCAAAACTTCGGATTTGTTTTATACGATGTTCGTGGTTTTCGTCGTACGAATTATAGAGAGCAGCGAAATATGGATTTTCCGCGAAACGCTTTGGCTCGGGGCGACGCATTGATTAGAAGCGGGGAGTAAACAAACACCCACCTTTAATGTTGTAGAATTACTACGATACGTAGTAGCTCTTACTACGGGCGATGATAAATATTTTAACGAAGTCTCACTCCCAAAAACGTCTTGTGCTCTACAATCGAATTCTACCCAACCGAATTAGACCCTTTGATCATCTATAATTCCAGTAGCACTTGACAATATCGATTCATTACGACGTATAAGTGTGTATGTAGGTATATAGAATTCTGAACAAAGTTGACCTTTCACACATTTACTTGTGACGTCACGTGCCCGAGTGCGCGGCGCCCACGCAGGTCAAAGGCTGTCTGTGACCTTGATACCGCTGGCGGCGAACTGTCTACTTTGAAATACATTTTAAATATTAAATACACCTTTTGTATTTTGTGTGATAATATTACTGTATTTTTTGTTTATTTTTTTATTGTAGGGTTCTTTTAAAATTGCGTACTAATTTGATACAGTTAAGCAATTCTAAGTCTTACATTGGCTAATTTAGGTCACATAGCCTTTCAGCAAAATCTTTAATTGCTCTAGATTAATACTAGTTAAAACATATTATCCACTATATCAGCCATTATCAATTATCCTATAATAACTTTCATAATAAAAAATATTTTCTCATCTCTATTACAAACTGAAGAACGCAATTAATCACAAAGAAGGGGATACCAGCAATATTGTATTTTCCCGTCGATATACCTCCCATAATTACCTCACATTTATTACCCAAGGCTACTTTATAACTGCCATAAATTATTAAGTGCTAGGTACTAGCTTGGCGGGTAGTTTGTGGACTGTAGTTTTACTTGGAACATGGAGCCATCCGTCATAGCTTTTAATTAAAGGTATAAGCTTTCTTACACCGCGTTGGGTAAGCTTGACTTAGCTAAAGTCTTTGGAGTTTTGTAAGTCACATGAGCTATGATAATGAGAGTTCGTGTTCTGGCACTTTCTTCTGAGATAGATATAGTTACGGCTGTGTGTTGATTTATTCATTTTAACAACGCTTTACGATTTTTTTATCAAATTATTATAAATTGGCTTTTTCATACGGTTCATCACATGTTCCCACAAATTTTTAATTCTAATTACTATAAGCACCTAAAACACGATAGAGCACTTATCAACTTCATACTTAACAAAAATATTACTTCACAAGCTAGGCCTAGGTACTAAAAAGCTTAAAATACGAACAACGAAATAAACGGTAATAAAAAACAGTCTAGTATATAAGTGAAAACGACCTAACAGTAAGTGATAAGTGATGGTACCAGTGTAAGTTAGAACTATGAGTGGTTTGGGCCCGCCCGGCGTTTGGGCCGCGCAGAAGAGGCTGGAGTCATGGGCCCGGGCCGCACGGGAGCGCACCTCGAGTGCTAGTAGCGGTCAGAGCCATAACTCAACTGATAGCTTCGGCGATGAGAAGTCACATGGCAGTCTTAATGTGAGTATGCTGAAGAAAATAATCTTTAGTTCTTTTACTTTGGGATAGTTAGTGGCTGTTTCGTCTATTACATGTTCTGGAGTACCTAAGCTATTCTAGAGTAGAGATGTGTGCAAAATCGGAGAGGCACCTTTGGGCCTAAGGCTGTGGGATTGATGGAAAGAGCTAACGTGGCCCTATAAGAAGGCCCCTTAAAGAGTCTGAAACGCTTTTCCTCTGCACTCATAGCAGCAGTTAGGTACTTGATGGTTTCCCATCTACCAACAAAAGGTATCATCATATCAGATACGAAGAGTTTGATCTCTTTACTGACCCCTTTATGGGAAATGGGAATTCATCAGATGAATTCCTAAAATGAGGAAAGAACTCGCTCTCATTTGAATAGTCCATTCTATTATTGATAGAAACCCGTTAAACTTTGCTTCATCGTGATATGCTTCGTAGGATACGTCGAATAGGTGATTTCAGGCTTCGCGTGCCACTTTCAAATTTTCAAGAAATACGCTAAAGGTAAGTCATGTGGGTTTCTTCATAACCTGTCACAATCGTGTTTCGCTGTCATGTTCCTATTTCTGCAAAAGTTATAATTTCACACTGGAAAGGATACTTAATGACTTTCATTGTAATACATTTATGGGTCAATAAATTTATTTGTTAGAAGGAATTGGTCTGCCAACATGGACATATTCTTTCCACCTCTAGTTTTAATTTTGTTTGTTGGTAACTCCAATCAAATAAATCTTTCTATGTTTTTTAATTCATTTTAGAATGAAGATAACTAAGTCTGCCCTGCAAAGTAATAGAACCTGCAAAGTTAATGCAACTACCATTACAACGACAAAGTCGATGTTCATTTGTTTATTTATCGGATTTTATCCGAGCCACGAGAAAGTTTTTCTATGTGAACTCTATATCATAGGAGCGGGTTCCCGGCGTGAAATATGATAGTAATAACAGTTACACCGCTTCTGCTTTATGAAGCTTTAATATGTAGAAGATAACCAGACGAAGCAACCTTTCTGTTTATTACTCGAATCAATTACTCTGTGGTAGAAAATTGTAATGCACTATATATGTATGGTCTGACCGTTTTTAGTGATGTTGACAGTTGTTGTCAGTGTACAAATAAGTCAGTCTTGAAAACTGACAGCTGTCAACTGCACAAAAGACGCGGTGGCACTGTAACGATATAGCTAACTTTTGTCTTTAAAAATACCAATCTGATTCAATCTGTTAAAAATTAATATGAAATGGCTATAACTAGCCACATATTTAAAGTATCATTTTAAACATAAACCAACCCAATCAAACGTATAACATATGCCAAAAAAATGAAATAAGAATATTTATCTTCCCCGAAATAAGGCACGAACAAATGAAAAATGTAATAAAACTTTCGCGCACGAGTACGCAACAAATATGCTCCAATGATATTCAACGGTACGAAATCAATACATGGACCTACTCGTAGCTATTCACGCGTTCATTACGTACAAAAGATTCCCTAGTACGTGCTCCATATTTTTCCGTCGCTAGCATAAATCATTAATAAAGCAATCGGTAGAAAATTGATGATTGATGGTTGAATT
This sequence comes from Heliothis virescens, assembly GCA_002382865.2. Lineage (NCBI taxonomy): Eukaryota > Metazoa > Arthropoda > Insecta > Lepidoptera > Noctuidae > Heliothis > Heliothis virescens. Next base: position 10,057,661 of record NWSH02000050.1, on the reverse strand, counting down.
TCGGGCTGTAAAATGTATGATACCCAAACACTTGAGGTAAGTGTTTATTATTTTTGGCCTCATTTAACGGCGTCACCTGGTCTTTGAGTCATGCTTCATTTTCTTTCACTTATACAAATGTTATGGTAAAATACATAGTCTTCGGTGGATAATAAAGTTGAAGATCATGAAAGTTGATCTTTGAGCAAGTATTTGTCTGAGTTAACTCGTGGCTCGAAGATCCTGATGGATCAATTATGTAGGATTTCTGTTGGGGTGTTGGGGGATAAACCAATATAGTCTCTGCCCGTGGTATACCCTGCTGAGGATAGATGAGGCTCTAGTGACCTGCTCATGGCAGTGTAACTACCACATAGCACCTAGTGGAATATTAAATGCCTTGCTCGAAGATTAGCAGCATTATCTACGAGACATAAAATATCTCACACTGCGCTCACCACGAGCATGCTCTGTGCAGTGGGTATGGCTAAATCCCCTCTGCTAAGAGAAGGCCATTGTCCGATAGTAGACGATTTTCGGCTATGACGACGATCATTTCTGTTTACTCATATACTTACTGTAATAAAAACTGGAACACTCTTGACTGACAGAGTGCTTCGTAAAATATGTATCACCTGTCTTGGAGGCCGAATATGATTATGAAGTGACGTATTGTATTTAGACTTGACATAAACCCACAGACACCTTCACACCGATCCAATTAACATGAGTGTCATTAACCTCAAACGGAAAGCGTGAACACAAAATAACAGGAATTTTATTCGAGTAAAACTGAAGTAGACCTCTTCTGTCAACAGATTTCGGGGTATATTTTGACGGGCAGAGCCGCAGGCAATCCACTAGTTGGAGAAACAAATGCGTGTAGCTTATTATTTTTACAATTCAAGAGCTCGAAATAACGAGCTGCTGTACACGCAAAACAAAAGATGAATTCTGCCCATTGTAGCGGTTATTTTTCAGTTGTTTTTCGAATCCTGATCTGCTTATAGATTGGGGGAGACGGGTTGGTTTTTTTGGGATGACATTTCGTAGAGCATTGAAATGGTATAGTTAGTGATAATGCATAAAATGTAAAACCTGTGATGTGGAGAACTTTTACAAGCAACTTCTGTAAAATGGAGCTTTTGTTTGCGATGATAAACCACTTGATCATAAAGTGGGTAATTTCATCAAATCAATATATTCTTTAGCTTCATTCGAAAACATATTTTTTTCACAAAAATTCTGCGTTCATAGATCCATACAACGAGTTTGAAACACGGCACAGACAAAAAAAAACTATTGCCAAAACGGAACCGTAACAAAAAATATCCGTAAACGATAACGGAAAAAAGTTGTTCAAAATTGTCCTCGGGGCGTCACGTCGGCCATCATGGATATTATATCGGACGTCAATTATGAAATACACGGCGGGTCAGCGGGTACCGCCATAACGCACAAGTGCTTCGGTTTAATCACTATTTCGAGTTGCCACTAAAATTTCAATATGCTGCTACAACGATGCTCGCTGGGTCACACTACACGCAAAAATATAGGTACAGTAGGATTAATCCTGTTTGTGTTGTTGTACTGGTTTTACTGATTAGAGTTATAATGATAGTATCTGTCATTAGACAGTATACACACGCCCAGTGCATACGGGGAAATCCCCCAGCTTTGTGGAGACTAGGGATTGCAATCCGGTACCATTTTCAATCCGGCCGGATCCGGCCGGATTGGCGTGAATCCGACCGGATCCGGCCGGATCCGGCCGGATTAGCAAATATGCTAAAGTGTATATGTACTTCGCCCTCAATTTCTGCATGACGGGTCCTCACCGAATACGGTTGCTTCGGGAGGTACCTGCCTGTCTCCGTGGTGGCAATTGGCGGCGCCGACCTCTCGCGCCCAGCCCTGGTTTAAGCCATGGTGAGGGGTGAGAGGGAATGGGATGCCATCGCCACCTTCTGCGGAGCAGTTATGCTAGAGAAGGAAGCGGCGGAGCGACTTCGAATTCGCACTGCTCATCCCAGCCGCCGCGGTAGACCTGGTGGATAACACGGCCACCGGGTGTCGAGAGACGCTCCCGCGCACCGTAGGCATGGGTCTGTGGGTGGTGAGTTTTCTGGTGGCTCATTGTCCTTCCGTCTCCTAGGAGACGGCACTCCCGTGTCGGCGGCGCGCGTTTTTCCACGCGCTCCTCAAAGAGGTCAACAAACTCCAGCGGGGCCCACTAGGGCCAGAGCCTGACGGGGCTGCGGGATTGTTAGAAAGAGTTACCGCTGCTTTGGCACACAAAGGGCTCCAGAAGGAACACGGTGGGTTTTAGTCAAAGTCTGAGACTTTTTTATTTGATAGGGTATACTTCCCAGGAGGTCCCATATTCGTCAGGTCAGGATCTGATGATGGAAACCCTGAGAAATCGAGGGCAACTCGTGAAAATTGCAGACAAGCATCGTGTAAAAACTTGATATTGAAGTGATAATGGCTTAATTATTGGTTACGAGCTTACGACTGCCACAGTGGGTATAAAAATATTTAAGTTTTAGACCCAAAAACTGAAAAGCATAACATAAAAATCTTTTTACAAAAAACAAATATTCAACTTCACAAAACACTGAAAGGGACAAAAAATTAAATTAAAAATTTAAAAAACCCCCGACACAAAAACTTAATTTCCCTTTAAAAAGTAAAAAATAATAAAAAAATACGTCGCGTTGGGGGACCGCTCCTAATTATTTCTTACTTACACTTAATGACATGCCCAGCTATTTAGGTCGGTACAAGTAGGTATTTTAATATACAAAGCTATTTGAGACCCCATCAATAATATACTCGATATCAGTATACTTGATATTTGCCGACATTCGATTCATCTCCCCACTTTTACCCCCACAACTTTTAAACGGCTCAACCGATTTTGATCAAACATGTCTAAGAACACTCGCCCGTAAGTAACCTTTAATACAAAAAAAACTAAATTGAAATCACTGCATCCGTTCAGGAGTTATGATGCCACAGACAGACTGACAGACAGACAGACAGACAGACAGGTCAAACTTATAACACCCCTCTTTTTTCGTCGGGGGTTAAAAATAAAACTTATCACATGGCTCTAGAAGTCGGTGGCAAAATAAACACAGTCAACAGACCTGCAGACACCGACTTCTAGAGCCATGTGAAAAGTTTTATTTTCTCCCTTTTTTTCTCCTTCTATTTCTTACGAAGTCATTTATTTTTTAAGTATTTCCTCATAATCTGTTTCCTTTTACTTTTGACTCTCCAATAACCTTATTTTTCTTGTAGGATTTGACTTACTAGTACCTCTTTCAATGTATTTTTCGCGATTTAGAATTTTACCGGATCCGGCACCGGATCCGGTGCGTTAGTGCCGGATCCGGTAGGCCTAAAAACACGCCGGATCCGCCGGATTACCGGATCCGCCGGACCGGATTGCAATCCCTAGTGGAGACCTTTGTTCAGCAGTGGAAGTTCTTAGGCTGTGACGACGAATATTTTGTTACTTGTTTAGGAATTTCCCCTTTTTATCTTCAACTTGTTCTCATTAAGTATATAAGAAGCGAATGCTTAATAGTAGGCAATGTCGTTAGAAATATATTTTATCTCAATGAGTGAGACACGGCCGTATTTCACTCCTAGTGAGTATCTAATAAATAGAATAGAAAGTACACCTGCGTCCACTCACAAGTTGTGCACTGCAATATTTTTAGCTAGGTTTTTATAGAAAAAAATGTTTTTAGTACTAATAAAGGCCCATACTTACCCTACCCCTTTCAATAGTTTTTGACAATTTGATATTCAATTTTAGTATGGACCTTCTTAACATGTTTGCATTACGGTCGTTATAATTGAATATTGTTCGTGAATACGGCTCGAAATTGTTTACTTTGTGTTCGTATTCATACGTATGGGCTTAACCGTAAATAAAGAGCGTGTACTGTGCCATACGGGTAAAGGATATTACTAAGCAAACTTTCAAGGGATCAAATCGGCTTATAATATTGATATTTTAATTATTCATTCGCATGGAAACTTTGGATTTCTTTAGCCGGTCCTCGTTCTTGGAAATATACTTAAGCTGTAGTTTAATGGACCTGTATGTTAATGAATAAATAATTTCAAAGAGACAGTATTCTAGGAAAGAATATTACTAAAGCATAATCTTGACTTCATTCATTAATATTAAATTAAATAAAACACGACGACAATTTTTACAGAAGTTACAAATATATAAAATATTAATGCCATTAGTACTTAGTTAGATACCTTTTTAACATAAAAATATTCTAATATTAAGATGTAAACACGTTTAGAAACTCCAAACATCTAATGAATATAAAAACAGTCCCACTTTTACAAAAACTAATTCTATTAAAATATAGCCTTTAATTTTCTCGCCTTCCATATTTAATTTAACTTGTCGCGATGATTCGTCAGACTTTTAAAGGAAAAGTTAATTGAATTATTCTCTCTTAGATTATTTCAAAAAAAGGCAAACAACGGTGATTTGCAAAAAGCCTCTGAGAAAAACCGACACCTCGGATAAACAACGCCTAATTAGATATTATAATTATAATATCTCTTCATCTCTTTTCATTTAAAATCGTCGGGTCGACTTTCTACCTAACTGAGGAGATCGGATTCCGTATTTATTTCACGAAGTAACTGGTAAAATGGCCTAGTATGATTTCTACGAAATACCTGTTTCATGAATATTGGTTTTCATGGGACGCCACTTTATAGGTATCATTTCTATGACAGCGATTTATGCCAGGACAGATTTTCTACGTGGATCTGCATAGTCTTAGAATTTTTATAAGGCATATCAGTATGCACAAACGTATTTTCACTTTTGCCGTAATTAAAAACAGTAGGTAATGTCAAACATTTCCAGGACTTGCCTTTGCAGAAATTCAATGGTAGTTTGAATAGCATATTTATAACTAGCTAAACATACCTACTAATGGCCAGTAACAGATGGTCCATAAGTATATGTCACGGTAGATGTGAATATTGCGGTAATTAGGTATGTATAATTACCGGGAACTATGCATAATTATCTGTGCTCGTGGTAAAGGTGATAAAAACTTTCAAATTAATCACATTTACCGGCAATTATATAAAATTACCGCACCCCTTTGGTAGATGTAGTCAATAATGAAATCAAACATCGGAATCTAAAATAAAAACAGTTCAAATGAAATCAATATAAATTCAAATGTCCTAAGTATTGTGTTAAATAATGCGTATTATTCCGAAAGTTTATTTATGGT